>CM035594.1:41519245-41769245 GCA_020423425.1 Chrysopa pallens
ATGTGTTAAAAATTAAAAAATCCGGCAAAAAAATAACGAATACAATACTTCCAATTTTTGATCCAATTTTTAAGCCAAATCTTTTATTCCCATTTACTTTTCGGGGAGTATTAAAAAAAAATTAATTAAAATAAAGAACTTTAACTAAAAAATTACTCTTTCCATAAAAACAGAAGTAGACGTTACTCAAAATTAATTATGAAATCGCAATTTCCTTGTTTTATGAAAATGGAAGGAGATTCAAAAGAAAACATAGATTTTTCCTATTTGCTTGGATCATTTGTAAAAAATCACCGCCTTTCTAGTTTCAACGTTTGTTAATATTTCCTAAAACTCGAAACCAAGACTGAATAAGCAACACCAAGACTAATACCATGATTGCCCCAGTCGTGGTTTTGGTCTTGCTTTGCTCATCACTACATAGACCTCATTATATTCGGTTAATAAGTGACAATCATACTTTGAATCGCAAATAAATAAATTATTGAAATCGTAATTTCACTCCAACACTTGAAACAGATCGAAGCGCATTTATACTCGAAACGGACTTTCAACTTTAACTAAATAGGATCAACAAAAGTACTAAACCGGTAACTCACTTTCCCTGAAAAATAAATTCGATAAAAAAAAAATGTATCTAAATTTTAAAATGCTTGATAATTTTACCCTTGAAAACTTGATATTTTAAAATATGTTGTATATGTAAAAGCCTATACCTATATATATCTATAAAAGCACTGTGCATGCATTCAAAAGCTTCTGTATATATGGTAGGTATATTTATAATGTACTTTGGTGTTTCATCCCCTATATAATAATCACTAGGGAGAGTGTGATAAAATTCAGACAACGCATAATGTACTGTACATGTTATATAATATTTATAATATTGATTTTTTCCGATGTAAATGCTATATATATATACTTATATACATTTTTTTTATTATTATAAAGTATAGCTAATATTTGGTTAATAATTTTTTACCCTTAAATAAACTCCTGGAGCTAGGAGAAACACTGTAGTGTACGTTGCCTGAATCTCACTTAGATTTTTTATATATTTTAAAAAAAGTTTCAAAATTGTATTTTCGTGGCCTTTTAAATTTTCGAAGACCAGAAATGTACAGGATAGCCATATCCACGGATATCCACAAATACGTATCTTTTGCGAATACGTTTCTTTTTCAGCAGATCTTAAACGAATCTTTTGCATTATTTAATTTCATTACGTACATGCAGTTGGAAGAAATGATAGAAATAAATAGTGTTTAATCCTGATAAAATAGTTTTTTTTTATTTTTTTTAAATTACTTGGCAAAAATTTAATATTTCAACCTTGCTGTGGTGTGCTAAATGGTAATTCTTATAGCTGACTACTTTATCATAAGATAATAATTAGTAATTAAACTATCTAAATTTAAATTTATTATTCAAATTCATTATTATTCAAATCAAATAATACTTCAAAGTTATATCACAAAACACAATCAATAAACAATTACGTATTAAGGAAATTATATCGATTGATTCAGCTGGTAAGTTACGATTCATATCCGCGGATCTGGACACAGATGATCTGTATCCGTGGATCTTCATTTTTAACGATCCGGCATATCCCAATCGAAGTCTTTTCAACTATTTTCACTTGAATTAGATAGCCGTGAATTGTTCGAAAAATATTCTTTTTCTATAATTAACTTTCAAAAATCTTATATAGCAATCCCATGGAAGTTCTATGTTTTAAAAAGTATAGAAAACATTTTACATTTAACTTTAAGATTCCACCTTTGGATTCAGGACTAAAACTTGGAGAAAAAATGAGGAGGTAACGATAAAGTAAGATTTTATTTTTATTTATTAAATTCATTTTTTTGTATAGTCAAGAAATAATTTTGTATACGCATCAAGAAATCAAAATTTTAAAAGTCCAATTTTGAGTAAAATCAGTTGTATAAATAAAAATTACCTAGTAAAAACATGATTGTAAAATTTTGTCTCTAATAAATTTTTTGAGTTACTAAGAATTTTAATAAATAAAAACAACAGAAGTTTTTATTTCAGAATTAATTAGTTAAAAGTTATTTAGAATTAAATTCTTTCTAAGATTCACAAAAATTTTTTATTTTAAAGACTTTTTTTTGCATTTTTATAATTTTGGTGGGGGCCTGTATGCAGTATCTGTTCAGCCTACCTTAAAAACGGGGCTGAATCACCCATTAAAATCGATTAAAATTGGGTAATAATTTTGCATTAAAAAAATAAGGTCACTTTCGGCCTACTATCTATTTTGATTTTAAATTGGCATCAAATACCGAAAGCCCACTTGAAAACTACAAAAATTCAACATAACAATTCTAATAAAAAAAATAATGTGTTAAAAATAAATGTTTTCTTTCCCAATACCTCCTATATGTAAAAATATAATTTATAAACAACACAAAAAAAAATGCATATCTTATCAATTGATTCCAAAATGTAGCGATTTAATCGTTCGCGTCGGTAAATGTTCATAGATGTCGGTTCCTTTTATTTTCAATATTTTATCTATATAGGACTCTTGAATACATGATTTTTTTTACAAGATATTACACATATGAGTATAAATATATGTTACAAGCCATGTGTGTTTTATGTAAAATGACACAGCTTATAGATAACAATTATTTTAGACACTTTGCGTTTGAATATTGTACAATGTCTTCAAAAATTCAATTGAAAAATTACTTCAATAAAAACCGATCAAGTGCGTGTTGCACGGAAAAAATCATGTATTTTATTCTGTTTTGAAGTATTTTTGTTTTATATCTGGTGACAGGCAGACAGAGAGACAGACAGATAAGCAAGCATGCAGCGAGTCCTGTTTTACCCTAAAAGAAGGACAGGCTTCAAAAAATAAATAAATAAAAATGAACTAAAAAGTAAAAAAAAAATTTAATTGAAAACTTCTATAAATGGTTTCCTTGTGACTAATTCCTTTCACAGTCAGCACCAACAAATCAATTTCTCAGCTAAAGATATGATTGGCACCGACCTCCAAAAGTGGTTACAAGGATATTATTTAAATATAGAAGTTTTTAATTTAAACTTATTTTGACCTTTTGAGTTTATTTTGTGAAAGCGGATATTTAAATTTTACTTTTCAATGTTGTATAGAACGTCAAAATTTTTTTTTTTTCGTTAAAATTTAAACGCTAAAAATTGTTTTTCCACTTTCTCTCCCTGTACGGCTAAAAGTTTTTCTTCAAATTAATGTGGGACCACATTGAAACTGTACTGAATTCCATCAATTTTTAAAATCAGTCTCTAATCAAAGAAGTTATGAAGCGAACAAATAAATTTAAAAACGAATTGATAACATTTTCCATGAAGTCGGTTAAAAATTGATATTTTCAAAGAAAAACCAAGAAAACAGTGAACATTTTTCCTATAAATAGAAACTAGTCATAAAAATTTTACCAAACTGTAGAACACATTCTAAAATCATGAGAAATACAAAAGCAGACTACGTAAAAACTCCTGAAAACTTATTATAACTTCGGTTAATATATGAAATCTGAACGATTTCACAGCGACTGAAATCTTTTTTTAACACATAACATAATCCAAAAGAATTCATGTATATAAATTAAATTTTTTATTTTATTTATCTTAAAAAAGTCAATTCTTTGATGTATATGCGCTCAATCAACATTTTCTATTAACTAAATGTTAAAATTTAAATTTTTTTAAAATAAATTAAAAGAAAAAAGTTCTCTTTAAATTTATTTTATATATGTATACGATAATGATTAATAAAAATTCAGGTTGAGTTGGGTTAATGTCCGATCAATCTTCAGATTAAGGAAGATGTTTATTGAAGACACTGTATATATGTAGTTAGTACACATATTTCGTTATTGAATATAAATGTCACAAACAATTATAATCGTATTGAAGTACTTCAAAATGAATAATTAATTCCTGTTTCCATTTGTTTGGCATTCTACAATAATTATTTGGTAATCTACAGATTTCGTCAGAAATAAAAATATCCTTGTGAGAATATTCTATAAAACTTCTTTTGAATGCTTATGGTACTGTGTCTTTAAATCAATTGAATAAAACATTGAGAGAAGGTACTCATGATCGGATTTCATAAAAAAATGCAGAAAATTTGAGATATTTTGCATTTAAGTACAAACACGGATTGAAATATTACAAAATATTTTTTGCGAAAATCATAGGATTTATTATTTTAGGTATAGAATTTTTTAATGAAAAATTTTTTAATTTTAGTTTTTATATTATCCTATTAAATTTTCCGAAGTTTAACGGTATTTTTTCTAAATATGGTTTAATATTTGTTATATCAATGTAAATAGGATGTACAAATATTATTAACATACAAATGGCTTATAAAATAAAGGGATTTAACAAGGCCGCTTAAGGCAGTACTTAGGCAGTAATTATTATAAAACATTTAGAAACATATGGTACGAAGGATTGGGAAAACCACAAACTTTGTTCTTTTTTAATAATCACCTATTTCCGACCTGAAGTTGATAAAATTTCCAATCTTTTAATAATTGTGATACATTTTAATTAAAGCCTCTGAGCGTATTTCATATATTTTGGATTTTTAGAGATATTTCTTAAGAATAATAAATGCAGTATTTCTTCATGAATTTTATGTAAAAATTATTGTTAAAATGACAAACAATCAAAAATTCTTAAAATAATACATTGTGGCATTAAGGGAAAGAAAATCTCATGTGTCTACAGAAACGTAGTTGTCCAATAAACAACAAACGCCAAACATTTATCATAAGAGAAGGATTTTTTAAAACTAATCTCTATGTATTTAAAAATTTATTCTCTCGAAATATTAGTTTAAATCGTATTTATTATTTAAGTTTTATCAAAAATACAATTAGAATTATTTATACTTTGAAATACTTATGAAATATTTATCTAATATTATATCAAAAATATTATATTATTCTTTTACACTTTTGTTTGAATAAATTATTATCGAGTCTATGAAAGTGTAATTTGTAGTTGATTTCTTTCTCTAACGAAAAATATATCTTTATTTTAAAAGGGCTAATAAATTACACACATTTTTTCGTAGAAGGTACCCGAGGCAAATAAGGCTCAAAGGATAAAGAGGCTCAAAGTGACAATTATATTGAAGGTCCACCTAACTTAAATGGCTCTTAATGCTATATATTATGGATTTTAAGGATAAAATCATGTAGAAAGCTTGATTTTATTCATAAAATCTACAAAATATAGCATTTATAGCCATTTAAGCTAGGTGGAATGTATAAGATTGTACAGAGGACCAAAAGGTGAAGATACAAGGGACTCAGTTGCGGATCCCTTCTTAATATACTCTAGGTGGGCCCTATTTGATTTAGGTCTTGTTGAGTTAGTTCAGCAATTAATTGAGATGTTAAAAGAAAAATTTGAAGATTATGATGGACAAATGAGGCCACATAATGGAACTATGCCTTTCAATCTAACATAAACGTACATATTTTTAATTAATTTAAGGTTGTACTTATGAGACATGCTGTATATATAATAATAATGTTATTAACAATGATAATAGAAGCACAAAGCTAAATGGGTTATAATGGCACCTGAAATGGGCCTCGTGCATTAAGTCGGCTTGGATAATCATAGACTGCTCTCTTGATTCATTCATTCAATAATACCTATATATTTATTCAAGTTTTTTATAAAAGTATAATCCAGAAAGACTTTAGTTTCTATGTGCTGCCTATATGTATTTAACGTTTGAATATGAATATAGTCTTTGTAACAAACATAATGGTAATACTTTTTCACTATACACATACATATATTTACATGACGTATAAAAACCTCAACAAGCTAAAAGCTAATTATATCAGAGTTACAGCTACTATTATATAACTGGTAGTTCTATGGACTGTCGACCTCACTCAGAAGTAAGCATTAAACCGCATCTGTCTTGCTTGCACAGGTACGGTTAGGGTGGGAAGGGTGATTCTAATAGAAACCAAAAAATTTTCCTATTTCCCTTGGATCATATCGATTTCCTATGGTACAAGAACGTCGGAATAAGAATTTTAAGAAAGTTGATTTTTAAATATATATTTCTTTATGCTGTGAAAGCTTGCGTGGTCAGATGTTATGTGCAGCAGTGAACACAACGTATACCAAAAAGCCTAAATCCGAAGTATGCCAAAAAGCCTACATGGTGTTCGAGAGAGCATAAGGAAATATTTATTAAAGAACCAGCTTTCCTATATTCATCCTCGAAAACGTTACTAGCTGTCAGACTACTTGATTGAAAAAAAATGGTGAAATGTTCACTATCCAGTAGATTTTCGGAATAAGGTAAATGTGTCTATAAAATTTCATTAAAATCCGAACGTGTACTCGAAACAGCGGATCAAATATAAAAACATAGATTTCCTATCGATATAAATAAACAAAATCCAATGACAACAGAGACCTCACCTCCTTCGGTCAAAAATACTATGCATATCTATTACCTAACTGTAGTTCAGAAGCTCATCATACCAGAGTTCATCATTAGCTACCTTTATTATGTAAATGCTACTATGATAGCCTGAACAAGAACCTATATTCGGCTATTGTTTTAGATAGCTACTATTATATAACTAGTAGCTCTAAAAAGCTTATCTGTAAGGTAATTTTAATGTTATACATTTCCCCCCTTAATATCTGAAAATTCAAAGTATCCTAAGCAATATATGATTTATCTATCCCCTCCATAAATTCGAATTATCCCAAAAAACTGAAACGCGCCATTATGTATTTATGAATAAGAGCTTTCATTCAATTTTTCATGTTTCTAACTTCAAAGAATAAATGCTTTCATATAAAACTCTTACAACCCCCTCTTCTTAAAGTTTAAATTTTCTAAGTCCTTTCAATTGTGGATGTTCAGATTATTAAATAAACCCATATTCCTAACAGCTGTCTAGAACTAGTTATCAGTAAAAACGGTTTAACAGTAGGGTAAACTGTCCAACAGTGTACCAATTTTTACTTGCACCGGCATTGCTATTTAGAGTTATTTAAAAAACATACTCCAAAGTTTAGAATCTTTGTTTAATTGACTATTCCGACTTCAAAAGCTAATTTTTTATACTATTTTCTTGCTAAAGAAAACGCTAGTGCACAATAAACGCTTGTAATATCTCAGTCTAAATTCATATAAGGATCACAATTTAGACAATCTCTCTATCATTTTGCTTATCTCATTTTCTTCAAAACTTCAATAAGCTGGAGATTTGCTGCTATGTTCTTAGGAGTATATAAATTAGCGGTTCACTGTGTACTTCTTGCCCATGGTGCACTGTTACATATCAGGCATTAATTATTTTACGGTTAAAAATCGAAGCTGTTATTTATTTAATTTGGTTAACGATTATTTCCAATTTTTTTTTAATGCACAGTTTTTAAGTGTCTGTTGAAATTACCACTGGTGAACAGTATAAAGGATAAGTAAATGCTCTTCACCTTTTGAACGCGTTTTGTTAATACAATGGATAATAGGTTAATGGTAAATTATTTCTTAAAAATCGCATTAAAAATGATAAAGCACCAGTCGTAAAATTTTATGTTTTACAATTTTTGTACGAAAGTTTTTTCTATTAACCTCAATCAACTTGCACTCCTTTCAAATATTTAAAAGCTGGTGACGTACTATAATATTATACGAATTCACATGCCAAGCTAAACGATTCTAAAAATACTCAAGAATTTTGATCCACGACTAGAAACAAAAAAACATTCAGTCCACAAAGAAAAGTCTTAAGCTGTTGAGAAGTTGAGAATGATACTTTTTCTTCCTTAAACAATTTTATTTTTTTCTACCATTTATTATTTATCTACAGCTTTTATATTTCTACTTTTAAAGAATTATGTGTTTTTAAGAACTATACTTTCAAAGAAATCTACCATTTCAAAAAAATTATTTAAGTTTTTTAATTATTTATGTAAATTATTTAGGTTTATTGTGGTTTAAGCTGGTTCACTGTTGGACGGTTTACCCTACGTATATTTGTATTTAATTTTTTTGTATTGTTAATTAAAATAAATTTATTTTAAATATATGAATTTAAATAATATATTAAATTAAATTATTGTAAAAATAATTACATTTATGATAATATTCAATTTACATCAATTACATAAAATGCAGGTTTGTGTGATAAAATTATTATTAAAACACATGTAAGTATAATTTCATTATTCTATATTACTTGTATTTTTAATATATAGCAGATATTATTATGTAGTTATTATTGTTGATTACAAATTAGTTGTAATTTTATCACCGTTAAGTTCGAAGATAAAATAAAATGCGATTATATAAAATTCCATGAAGTTCACAAATAATACTTTTAATACTCGACATATATTATAGAATATACCTGAGTTTATTAATTTTAATTTAAAGTTTGTATGTAATAAACTGTATGAAGAAAATGTTTGTTAGAAATAATTGAAGCCAAAAAGATTTCGGTATTGATGTTCATAGAATCACCAATATTATCCATTTACGCAGGTCTGTCATGAAGATAACTCAAAAACGAATGCAGATAACTGGCTGAAATTTGGGAGACGTATTTAAGACATAAAAAGTGAGTTTAAGTTCGTGAATGAGCAAAATCGGTCCAATCGGATTCCAATGAATCCTTGACGCAACTCATAAACCATTAAAGATAAAAAAAGGTTAAGCATTGATAAAACCTATATAATCACTTGGAACTCTACGGTTTTCAACAATTTTTAAAAGTACATTTTGGAGAAGGGAAAATGATGTAATAATTTTTGGGACGCATTTTAATACATTTTTTTTTTATTCAGTCAAAATTCTGTTTTAGCTACTCGTGGCGCATCAATCAATTAAGAAGTTCCGCCCACATGCTATGCACGGTACGAAAACTAAATCAACAAATGTAGAAATACTTTTGAATATTATGTTATGGCTTTTTTTTTTACAGTGTGTCAAAAACTATTAGATGCATAAATTACAATATCCTTTATATAATTTTTATAAAATGTAGTAGTTTTCATAGTTTTGATGACTTAACAAGTTTTTACATGTAGTGTTCGGTAGACATGAACAAACAACCATTTAATTATTGATAATGGAATGAACGAATTTCTTTTAATCTACATGGAAATATGAAAAAACCCAAATAATATTTGTGTTACTTGATTACACTGTGGAAGGTTCGTATGCATCACAAAAAATTTGTAAATTGTTAATTCAATCTTTTATAGTCTACAATACACTATGTGAGTCCATAACAAGCTGAAATTTCAATTCAAAAATTTTATCCTTACAAAAATTCTGAGAAGACGATTTTTTATGGAGTCGTAATATATGAGAATCTAATTGACTGTAGTGAAATTCTTTGAAAGTAGAATATTCTTAAAGTTTGTCTTTGTTGCCTAAATGTTTTTTGTTTCTATTCGTGGATCAAAATTCTTGAGTATTTTTAGAATATTTTTAGCTTTGCATGTGAGTTCGTATAATATAATAGTACGTCACCAGCTTTTAAAAGGAGTGCAAGTTGATTTCGGATAAGAGTTAGGAAAAAGCGTTTGTACAAAATTGTAAAACATAAAATTTTACAATAGGTGCTTTATCACTTTTAATATTATTTTTAAGCAATAGAATAAGTGTAGAATGTTGGATCACCATGAACCTTGGAATGTATGTTATCGTGAGTGCCTTTTTAAATAAACAAGCGATTTTCTCAGAAACTATTTAATAATAAGAATTTCGGCCACTTAAAGAGTTCATTAAAGAGTATTTTTTCCGAAATTTTCAAGATAAACAAAACATTTTTGCAAACTTTATTGCAATTTAAACAATCGCCATATTTTGCAAGTTTTTTACTGTTTAGGACAAAACTCATGAACCGATTTTAATTTTACGTACGTCATTTTATAGACTATTTAAATATCTCTAAGTTTTTTATGAAGCAGAATTCTCTTAAAAGCTTTAGTTTAGTAGATAATTTGAAAAATAATCGACAAAAACTTATTTTTAAAAATAAAGCCGGGTTTTTTTTTTATTTCATGCTTTGGTTGAACTTATTTTGGTACCCGTGTTACATATTTTTGTATCATTACACATTTTTTGTTTGTTGCTAGTATTTAAGAAAAAATTAAATTTTCTTGATCTACTTGTTGAACACTGGCTTCGTAGTGTGAATCTTTAATAACACCATAAACACCCTTTTAAATAAAGTTAAAAATTAAACAATCAATACAAGACCATCACACTTCATTAAAGGTGCTTATGAATTATTCTACGTGGTCTACGTTAAATATAACTAAACATGATTGGATTCCATTATATATTTAATAATATATAATTTTATAATAATGTTAAATGCAAGTCATCTTTAAATGTTTTTAATATGTAATAACGATCATAACGAAGAAGAAGAAAATATATTCTTTGTTGTTGATCGGCATCAGGTGTAACATCAACTTAAGACAAAAGCTATCGACAATTAGCTACCATTTTCAAGATGTGAATTGTAGATTATATTTGTTAGTTGTTCTATAAGCCTTGTTTAAAAGATATATATATATATATATATAAAATAAAGATATTGGATTATATCTTTTAACAAAATCATAAAACTAGAAATAAGGTATAAATAATTTTCTCTACTGGCTAAGTACTTTTTATTTTAAATTATTACGTTCAAACGGATGAATATGAACTCTGTCTAATAACAATTAAATTATTATAGGCTAGTTAATTAATTCATCAGTACAGATAATTCATTGCTATTAAGAAGTATATAGTCAGTAGCCTGTAATGCACTGACGTACGCCATATTATTTTTGACTAATTTATGTTAAACATGATTTTACGAGGTTGTTTACGACTATACGTAAAACGACTACCGACTATGTACAACGGGCTTATAGCTCAGTTATCTTTTTTACCCTTCACAGAGAAATAAACAACAAATCACACCATTTTTGGTTACCCAAAACACCTCCCCTTCATTTAACATCGATTGCAAAAAACCTATTTTTCTAGCTTGCATAGTTGGTGTGTATAAAGATTTTCCAAAATAAGAGAAGGGTTTAGGGGAAGTTATCCGTTCTTCTCTAAAAATTTTACATCGATTTGAAAAATCGCATCTTCCTAGCTTATATATAAAAAGACAGAAATGTATTTATGAATGACATGATTGGCTTGTTGGCACTGGGAGTACTTATCAATATGGTGACGGGTACTGAGACTATGTATTATTAGGTTATTTTGACATTTAATCCGGTAGTTAGGAAATTTCAAATAATGAATTGATTTAGTTTATATTATTGTAAGTTGTTGTAAATAATTAATGGGGAAGATATCTTAAATTATGTTTATAGAGAGATTTATTGTAAATTCTTAGTTAATTCATTAAATTTTATGGCATGGAATTAAAAATTTTATCGTTAAACTTTTGCATTTTGATTATGATAATATATAGTAAGTTGTTATTCAGTATTTTGTATCAAAAAGTTTCTTGTTTTCATGAAACCCATCATAAAAACTCATTTGGAAACCTTTTTACTTCAGTACTCTTCGAATTATAATTTGAATTTACGCTATTTACGAATTTACGACGAACGAAACGTTACCCTCTACCAATTAGAATTCAATTACAGGAACAATTCATTCCATTATAGAAAAAGAAATAATCAATTTTTGCTGAACAAATCGAAGTATTCTTCAGTTACAAGATAACACACTTTGTAGGTCAAACAGAAATTTTTTTGTTATTTAACAGAAAAATCGAATCTTTCAATAATTTCGGTTGGCGATTCCGTAATTCCAAAAACCATTTTTAAATCATTTCAAAGAATTTAATAAAATAAACAGAATGAACTTTTGTATATTTTTAAGGATCAAATCAAGAAATATCGCAACCAGTTGAAAAAGAAAAACTCTCTTCCAATGATCAATCAGTTTTTGTAGACTTAATAAAAACTGTACTGGCTAAACAAAGTAAATCCCAGGCAGTAAAAATAAAGTTTAAAGGAGATACAGAGGTACTTTTCACATTAGAAAATATAAATTGTTAGTCGTGGGAATCTCATGAGTTCTATCAGAGATCGCAACTATATACGGCTATTGGACCTAACAGTTTACTATTATTAGATTTAAGATCTGTAGAACAAACTAAGAATAAAAAAACACATTTGTATAATTTTATATAAAGTATTGATTATTATCATTCTAATACATGAAGACTCTAAAATATTATTTAGTATTTGCGATCAAGTCAATTCAGACCATTCAAGATCATTCTTGAATATTTTAGATACATTAAAAGTTTTAATCTCGGATTATTGTGAACTATTCTAAGAAGTTTAAAGCATTTGGGATCATTTGCAAACACTAAGAATATTTTTATAAGACTTGGAACTTTTTAAGTTCTCACCATTGTCCCTCAGAGACAAACTAAATCACTCTGAAAGTAAATAAACAATATTCATAACAAAGAGTATGTGTTAGAAAAAGACAGTAATTTGTTACGGAAACTCTTCCCACATTCTCTTATCTCCAGAATTAAGCGCTGAAGTTCTTAACCGTAAACTTCTTAATAGTTGTGAGATGAAGGGCAACTATACTAGAAAAAGGAGATAACCATAACCAGATTGTGTATATGTTAGATTCAAATAATTTTAGCTGTTAATATTCATTCAAAAGTTACAATTATCGATGACCCTAAATTTAGAAAGAATAACACTATGTTGATTTTATTATAGCAATCTAGCGATACTTCATTTCAAGATGAAAAAATTGATGTTGAAAGACAAGAATTGGAGAAAAACGAAGACGAAGATTTTGAATATGGAGATTATGGTGGACATGATAGCGATGCAATTTCATATAATGATTTGCGTTTTTTACTGGCTGGACACCTTCGAGCCGCAGAGGTACCATCACCACCATCAAATGTAACATTTTCAAATGCAACATTTTCAAATGCAACATTTTCAAATACATCATCGGGAAATGTATCATTTGATGGGAACGAAACTGAATTCGAAGCAAGAGAACCATTTGAATTGCCTATACGTAAAAATTATATTCTTTCTGTTACGATACCGGTATTCTTGGGTAAGTTCCAAATAATTAGGATGTTTTACACTCAAATCGTAAGATTAATAAAATGTACATTTTTCAGCACGTAATCAATCTACATTATTGTAATCTGACTCGCTCGATTAAATCCAACTATCGTTTTTTTCGTTTTAATATTCTGATTGGCTACCCTATACGTGTGGTACTATATAAAGGGCTAAGATTTGGTGGCGTTACTTAAAAAGAAGTATGGTATCTCTGATATCTTAATCTAACGCGCTCCAGTAACTCTATAAATCCCCGCTTGAACTTCCCTGCCATAAGCTGTTTTCATTTTTGTATTTATCAAAAAACGAAATTTTAATATCTTCAAAATGTGTCAATTTTCATTTTAGGATTACTGGGGGTAGTTGTTTTGATTTATATACTTTTTCGTTTTCCAAACAAAATAGTGAACATATTGAGTGATGAACCATTTTTGACATGGGATGAATATTATGAACAAGAAATGCAAAAACAAGGTCTAATGATAGAAGGTGGTTATTGCTTATGTGAAGATAAGCTTATGGGCTTATTAACCGAAACGGGCATAAAGCTACCTAAAAACTCTGATTCTATAAAAGAAGAGGAGGATACGGTACAAAGTGATACAGATTATGACGATGAAGAAGATGAAGAAGACGAAGAAGATGAAGATGAAGATGATGATCCAAGGCCAAGCCGACGATTTATTTCAAATAAAAAATAAGCATATACTTCAACTGTCTTATACACCTTACCACATACAGAAAAGTGCTTGAATTGTTTTTGTTTAAGAGCATGTAAACTAAAGTTAGGGTTCCATGAGCATATGATGTCATTTATATGTATACCAATCGTTTTTTGAACCTTTTGATATAGGGAATACAATGTTTAAATATCCTATATGAAATACAATATTCACATATACAACACATCATGAGTGTGAATATGTAACTGTTACATACAATTTTTTTACTTTTTATGGTGAGAGTGTATTTTAATCAATTTACGTTTACAAACAATATCAAACACTCCCACCATAAAAAGTAAAAAATAGTATAACTTTTACATATACAAATTTATGGTACACATGTAAATATTGTATATTTTAATCAAACATTGTATCTCTATATCAACAGGTACAAATAACAATCGGATAGTCTTATTTATTCTACGAAAATTCTGATAACTCCGGTATTGTGTGTCATGAAGCGTGAAAATTTGCAATTTCATGTACGGGCATTAAATAACTGAATATTCCTTTTCAGTTATTATAATAATTTTTAGAATCTATTAACATTCAATAATAAATGATAAGACCATTTTTATTCGATCGCCAATCTGAAAATACTTATTTGTTGCTATCACCTGACAACGGACATTTGAATGTAAAATTGAATATAGTAAAATAGAAACTGGGTGGTCGCAGTTTTCCTACTAGGTATATTTACAAATGATATCCTATGCTTATGGGCAATTTGTTTTGATTACAAAAAATTTATTTCCTTCGAAATAATAATATTTAATAAAAAAATTGAGCTAGTTCTTACTATAAATCGTGTACCGTTTTGTTCCGCTGTAACTTCCGAATACATTGCCCAATTGTGATAAAATTTGATGGAAATGGTTATCACATTCAGGTTATCAAATTTTTTCCCAACGGATTTGAAAGAAATACCAACTTTTTTTTATGCAAACTAGAAAGTTGTTTTCTTCTGCATTTAATGTAAGTAAAAAATAGGAAACCTGTATTGTTTTTAATGCACCATTTTTTCTGGTGCATTTCCGAATAAGGTGTGCAGCTCACATCACATTGTTTATTAATGTTAAATTAACAAACCAAAAAAAAAATTAAATTACAAATCTGAAAAATACTTCTACTTTCAAAAATGTTTAACATTCTTTCTATTATACAAAAAAGTACCTTTATCTATATGTACATTGGTCATAAATAAAGTCATTTAATTTACTGTTTATTGTCCAATTGGGGTTTCAACACTGTCAAATTTACAATACCTCCTGTAGTGTTGGCGACAATTTACCACGCATCCGGTGGTAAAATGTACATACATGTCCGGCCTATTGAAACTGAAGATAGTTTGGCGCCTTCATTTATAAAAAAAATAATATCATAAAATATTAGACATACTTAAAATATATTCATTCATTGATAAATAAATGTTTATATAAGTACCTGAAAATAGAACTTAAGTGGCTATGTAAAAATGTTAAAAAAATCTGTTAAAACAGATAGAATTCCTTTTTTTTAGTTTAGAAAAAATTGTGTGTAAGATTGTAGGTACTGGTAAAATAACAATTTTTTCAAAATTTTTGCAAATAATAATAAAAAAAAAGTGAACATAACAACAATTAATTCTTTAGATAATCGACATATGATTGTATTTCAATGTAAGGACTATTTTTAATTAGCATTCATAACATACTATAATTATCCAGTCTATACAGTTATACATGTAAGCATGTATGTTGCTCATTCACGAACTTAAACTCACTTTTTATGTTTAGAATATGTCATCAAAATTTCAGCTCGCTTTCTTTTCTTGTTTTTGAGTTATCGTGATGAAATTTGGACGGGCAGTCGGAAATGGACTATAATTAGGTGTTTCTATGAACACCTATACTAAAATTATGTTTGTGCGGTCACTATTAGGTAGAGTTAAAAACCTTAGTCTAACATTAATATACATATTATGTATGTCGAGTATAAAAATGATATATAACATATATACACTATTTTCGTGAAGGAAAACTCAAAAAATGTGTAATTATAATAGTCAAACAATTATATTAAATAAAAATTTTTCGTAAAAAATTAAACCGACTTCAAAAAAATTATCTGAAATGTTAAAAATATAATTATAAAATAAATGCTTCTATAAATAATTACCTTTTATAATCGACGCCAACGAATCAATTTTTATCTATGAACATGATTGAAACCGACTTCAAAAAGAAATTAGTCACATGAAAATTACCTATAGAAATATTAATTAAGAAAATTTTTTTAAGTCGTTTCCATTTTTATGAAAAATTTATATTTTTACTTTTAATTGTCATCTTACCACTAAAACTAGGTCTTTTGGATGATATACATCGCCAAAATTTTATTTAAAACACAAGACCCCACAACCTTAGCCAAAATAATACAATTTTTAATGAATTTTTTGAAGATTCCGTTAAATTGGGTAATAGTACCGATTCGGTGTTTGGGATGAATTTTTACGTGATGTTTGTGATTTTGTAGACACCTACCTAAACAATCAACGAAAAACAAATAATTAATTATTTTCCTAATTTTAGGTTTTATCCAGTGTAATTCTGGTCTAGGAAAACCAAAAATAACACTAATCTTACGATTGTATGATTAATTCTCGAGATATTGCTTGACTAGTTCTAGAGACACTAGCATTTAATCGTTGAAAGAAAATTGTTTTTGAAATCTAGAGGTCGAAATAATTCTATGAGCATAATCGGAGACAAACAGTTTTTCTAAAGATATATGTTTATAAATCTGTTTAAAATATTTCATTGCCTATATTAAGATTGTATTATTTTATTTAGGAAATATTTTAATATTGTTTCCTCTATAATAACACGGTATGCACTAAATGACCTGTATAGGGTTTGGTTCCTATATATGAGTATAATTTTAATATGTTGTTTGTGGTTTTAAACTATTTTACTAGGATTAGTAACTAAAATCCAGAAAATGTAAGCAAATAATTATTACAACTTATAACAATGAATGATATCTTTTATTTGATTTTTGATGAATATATTATATTGTTTGTTCTAAGATATATTTTTTTCCATGCTTTGTTCAATTTTGTTGGATTGCTAAATCTGGGTAATTTAATACAAAGCTTGTATCGGATTATAATAAATATTAGTTTAAATGGACACAGTACCTACAAAGTATGTGTTTATTTTGAACTACGTATTTATAAATATTATACGAAACAAGAATTTATGATGAAATGTAAAAAAAATTATTTGTTACATCACATAATCACATTTTTTTGTTTTTTGATTTTTTTAGTTTTTCTGTTTATTTTTTTTCATGGAGCAGAGATACAGGCATTTATTGGAAAAAGATTGGATAAAAGTTTTTATTCTAGTTAAAAATTGACTAAAATATCACTTTAAAGTATAGCGACTTTTTTTATTCGAACTTAAATTGCTTATAGCCCGCGTATTGTACGTAAAAACGGTTTTGACATATAACAGTTTTGAATTATTTTGATTATTTCGATCGAAAATCAAATCATTATTGCAAAGTAATTCAAAAGTACTTGTTTTGTATATATTGGCCAAAACTAAACAGAAAAGTAGTCTAAAAAAAGCTTTGAACTCCTGGTATTTTTACGAAAAATGTTTCGCTTACGTAGTATAAGCGATTTAAGTTCTAAAGTCACCTATAAAAAAATTACTATATTTGAGTTACCATATATTGGTCAATTTTTAACCAAAAAACAGTTTTGAGCGACCGTTTTAAAGAAAATATTGTATTATCTTGTTTCCTATAAAGCAACGCCCTATCTCAGACCTAACAAAGTTATAGGCACGAAATACAAAAAACAAAAAAATTAGAAAATTCGTTTATATATCTTTTTATTGACAAATTTTTGGCAAAAAAAAATCTGCTTAAACTTTTTGATTTCAATTATCTGCACAAATAGGTAATGTAAAAAATGTCAAAATTTTGCTTCGTTTGCGAGATATATGAAAAAATAGAAGATAATACGTATTTACCTCTCTGCCATTGCCACCCACGAATTTAATATCATTCCGCGGTTTTTGATCGACTTCTGCAATAAAAAATCTTACTTCCTTTCAAAATTACATAATCCATGCCCTAAAATAATTTTCATAACGTAACCACCAACTTTCTTGTTTATAACATGTGTTTTCATAAGGATATACTTACGTATTCATCTTATCCAATAATTATTGAACCATAATTAATGACTTTTTGTGTAAAAGAAAGGTGTATGAATACACACAAAACGTGTTTTCATAACAAGTTATTGTGTACGATGATCATTTACCATTAAAAAAAATACTTAAAAAGAGCAATTTAAAGATATTCGAACAAATTCAGTTTATTCATCATTCCTTACAAAATAATATGTCAATTGTGAAAAAATGCTTTGTAATACCGAAAATATTTTGTTATTTATTTTAAAGCCGATCGGATTATGATGTAAAGATATGTGTGAAATGGGTCATTTTAAAGAAAATGGACAATCCAATAAGAACTTAAATAGGTCAGGTTGACAGGTAATAGATATAAATAAAGTATTCTTATTCGCATAAAACTTAAATTACAGGAACTATTTTGTATTTTTCATCGTGTGTAATAAAACTAACGATGCGACTCTTATTAAAAATTTTCTGTTTATTTGACCAATCAAAATATGGTTCAAATGAGCATTTAGATTATAAATAAATATTTATCGTCATTATAAGCAATAATAATGTAAGAGTTGAACAGTTTGAGTGTTTATGGTAAAAAAATTGAATACTAGGTAATCATTACAATTCTATGGTAGTACTCAATCGACCTCCTTAATATTAGCCATCCATTAGTAACACCTCTTTTCTATGGACACCGTGTAACAAAACGTTTTCATTCGTTTCTATGATTATGAAATAATAGTTATCAATCAAATGATATATAATTCTGTGAATGGTGTGTATGATTTCACATATATGAAATTTCTCAAAATTTACTAAATATTTTTAATAAATAATTATTTATATTTGTAATTAAAAATAATTACTATGCCATTTCTTCAATCATTTTTACAATTTTTAACCCAATAACATCAATTAAATAACATGTTTTGTAATTATTCAATAATTTTTGTTTGACATTTGCTATATAATTTACATGCAACAAATTGAACAAATTATTTTATTTTCTAGAATGTGAATAGTACGAATACGAATATACATTTATATTTTAGGGGTAACTAGCTTGGTCTTTAAAGAATATGTATGAACTATTCATTTCGTTTTCAATGCCAAAAATGCCTTAATTTAAACTCGAACGAGGCTTGTCCCCCGATCGGCTTAAGTGCACCTGCGTTATTATTTAAAAATTATATCTAGTGCTGATTCATTTCATGTAGGATATTATTATTCTGGACTAACTAGTTTCATGCGAATTTGAAAATCTGACTACATATATGTTGAATTATTAGAACTTATTTAGAAATTATACTTTAAAATATATTCTTTTGAATGATTAAGGTTTAAATTAAAAAATATTGATTACGAAATTTATTTGGTAAAAATAAAATTATACATTTTTAGAGGTGTTGAAATTTTAAACGGTATTTAAATATAAATTAAGAGTAAATTAAATAACCAAATTGAAACGATATATAGACACTTAAATAAATAAGTAGTAAGTAAACGCGACAAAGCATCATTATTATTAGGCTCTTTTATGTAAGCCTCTGGTTTTTTTCTTTATTATTTTAGGATACACTGTTATTTACTATTGTATCACATGACCGCTTGTATTTTTTTAAAGCCACGCTAGAAACTACTCGACACAAATGGACTATAATAACTTCCCTTTTTATTAAATTTGAAATTGTAAATGTCGAAAAAATATTTATCAACTCCAACCACAGTTTCTTCATTCAAAATAATCTTATCTATATATTTCCAAAATAAAAAAATAATTGTTTATTAATAGATAATGACTTTATAAGACGAAAGTGTACTATATTTTTAGTTAATTAGCTCTGGTCACGGCTAAGACAAAACTGATCACTTTTAAAGGTATTATTACGTAAATCTCTTAATTATGAAACCTTATAATAAGGTATATGACTGATTGAAAATTTGCTATTATATATTTCACATCCAAATGTGAAATTAGATTCAATACCATAACAAAACTTGAAAATTAAATTAAAATTGATCCAACAACAAATAATTTATATGAAATCAAAGATTTCATCTCTTTCTGAAAAACGATTTAACGTGTAATTTATATGGAGATAATAGCAACTGACGTCATTAGCAAATATTTCCCTCTTTGTTTAATAAAGAATTTTGAATGACTATATTTTGCTTAGTGCTAAAAACAGAGGGTATAGAGGACCAAAAGGTCTAGTTAATATACTCTATATTGCACAAAAGATTCTAATATGCTGTGTACGAGAGTATATTTATGCATATGAGTATTTTTCATCTTGGTTTATTTTTAAAGTACTACACGCTTCCAACAGTAGGTTGCATAGATGTGAAGGTGCCTACAATAGTACCAAATTTAAGAACTGGCAATTATTGAAATAAACACATTGCTTATCTGGTTTAAACGGTTCTCTGTTTAATTAGTCAAAAAATAAATTAAATAGTAGCTACAGCACCCTTCAGAGCTTCTGTATTTTTTTTTTAGATTTTAATATTTGAATACTTATTAGGTATGTTAACTGATTGTCGGTTAAATATAAACCATAGGCAATAGTAGCAGTAATATTCTAGTATATTTGTAGTTTGAGGGATGTCTTAAGATGTAAAGTAGTTAACTTCAAAGATGCGTTGCGTTAATGGGTTTTAAAAATACCGCTTCTGTATTCATTAAACAAGACAATATCTTTACATAATATATTAAACTAATGTAATATTATTATATCTGTACATAAACGAATATGTTTACGAAATATTATAAATGGTAGTCAATTATTGTATGTTTCATATAATTATGAACATTATTCAAATTTAATGGAATCATTAAAACAAAACAAAATTTAGGCCGAAATTTTGTGCTGAAAGTTGAATTGCGATTAAATTCTTAGATATGAATATTTCCATAAAAAATTTCATTGAAGAAAAAAATCCAGTAGCAATTGCAAGGCGCAGATTTCCAGAGTTAAATCTGTCAAATGGGTTTTGACTTTATTTAAAAACCATTTTGTCAAATATGTGACAAAACAGAACTACCTTTGCCCGACAACATCAAAACTGCTATAATTCACAATTTTCAGGCTTTAGGACAAGGATCATCTGCTTTTATCGTGTGAAGGACGAAATGTTTTTTACATTTGATAGTGACTTATCTTCCAACTAAAATCCCAGGCCAATTTAAAGCTTGTGGGAATATTCAAAAAACGTATGGCTTGCGATAAAAGAAAACAGTTCAGTTTTAAGAATTTATGTAGAGAAAAAAGTTGTTATACTAATCATAACTAGACTATATACATATTTTTAGAAGTATATTTATAAAGAATATGATATGCTTATGCACACCTAGCCTAAGCAAGTTCATCTATTTAGAATGAACAATAATTATGAGTAGTTAATGTATAGAAGCATAGATATATTATATTTGTTCAATTTATGTTAATATTAACAACAATAACAAAAAAAAAATCATCTTGTAAATTGATTTTTACACCGATAGTTTTGTCGGTTATTTTTCTAGTTTTAACCGCTAGAAAAATAAAATGAATTCTTAACAAAATAGTTACATAGCAGGTACAGACAGACGATACGATGCGGTGTCTTCTTATACACAAAATTTAAATAAATAATACATGTTCATAAAATATTGAATAAGGAGTCATTCAAAAATTAATCACAAATAAAGAGACAGGGAGTCGCTTGAGATTTGAGACAATACTACATGTCGTATTTGAGTAATCCTGAAAAATTTAAATTTGTATCAGTTTTCATAGTGGCACGATACAAGATAAAAATAGTTGACGATTTTATTTAGTGTCAATCTAATTATATTTTTGCCCTAAGTAAGCAATAGACATATCATTCGCAGAAATAAAATTGGAAAAATTGCCGTTAGATACATTTGAGAAAAATAAATTGAAAATTGTGGTCAACGAGACTAAAGCTAGAAGATTTAGCTATTTCGATGTCTTTCAGATATAGCAAGTTAGCGTATTCATTGATTAAAGAATTTATATTGTGCAATGATAGATTGGACTCCCATTCAGTTCCATTCTATTATCAAGTTATCATAATTATATCCATAATTATATACGCAGAGGCCATTTTTAGAGGTTTTAACGTCGTATTTGGCATGATGTATGAGACGGCGAAGACAAATCTTTGGTAACCTATAGAGTAATTTAAACTATTCACACTTCTCCAATATAAGTGAGTGGCACGCAGTGCTTATATGACGGTGTAACATTTTTAAGAAATTAGTCTGGACTAATTCAATTTCATTTAACTATCGCAAACTCCAACTTTATTAAACTGACGAACAGTTTAATAAAGAAGTTGTGACGATAGTAAGAAAAGCTTACATCTTGCAGGCCATGATACACATTTTGAATTCGCTAATGTTGACATTACTATACCCGTGGCAATTCCAGCTAGCCGAACAAAATGAGAGGCAGAAAAAAAAAGTGGAACTGAATAAGTTTCTCCGAGGTAGTTAAATTGATTTATGTTCAATTTTATCAGTTCCATTGAATAACTAAAGATCAACTACAAAATATGTCGCCTCATATACATTAATCGTATAAAAATCACAACGATTCCATAGAAGTCTCATTTAAAAAATGTGACTTAGCATGTGTGACGAAAAGTCATAAGGACGTTTAAAACAAATTAGAATTTCAAGTCAAATTTTGAGAATTGTCACGCATTGCAATTATTTTGTTACAACATTATAACTCAGTTGTATACCTTGACTAAACAAACATTATCCAAACATGATTGTGACGTATAATTGTGACTTAGGTAGAAACAATAGGTATCATCTAGGCATATCTATCTAACCTATAGCATTAACAAACGTTCCGGCTTGTTAATTAAGATGGACAGATTGGTTACATATCTAATTATTAAATAAATTTAACTTGCAAAACATATTTATAAATACATACCATAACATATTGAAATGGACTTTATATGTACAGGAAATTGTTGATTGTTGTCACATATTATTTAAATTAATTTTTTATTCTTGTACCTCTATCCACTTGTTAGTTACCACTTGTTAGGCAGTCCATAAATTTTATTAGTTTATTGGAATAGAACAAACTAATCACGTTTTTAGTTTGATTTTTATTACTATAAAAAATAATTATAAAACGGACTTGCTAAAACTATGCAATAGCAAGTTGCAAAAATTTTACTCTTTGAGTACTGTAATCAACATTTGGTTCCATTATTTGGAAAGAATAGTTTTATATTGATAACCTTCAAATTAAAATTATAAGACTGTGTTTTTACATGCGTTATTTCATCTAATTATGAAAACAGAAAAGTACAATTAATTCTCCTGAAAATGATATAAATTGCGGGGAAATTTTCTTTCATTCTTCAGCAAATAAAAATCGGGTCAAGAGCTCCCATAGTTCATTTTTCCAATAAAATAGGAAATCAGTAATTGTTTGTTGGAAAATCATGCTTTCAGCCGAAGTGCTCAGCCCACTTTACCTATATTTCCATTACATTGTATCTTTATGGCCATTCTCAAGTTACATTCTCAAGTCCAACTTCTTATTCTCCTGTTTGATATAATAAATTGAAGACACAGAGTAGTAACATATCTTAATCTGACGCAGTCAAGTAATCAATCCAACTATCGATTACTATACGCGAGGTTCCATATAGAGAGATAAAATTTGATGGAGGTACTCAACAAACGCTCGAGTAAATCCAAAATCTCCGCTTGGACTTCCCTACCATAGATAGGAAATGAGAGTTGCTCGAGAAGTCATGAAATATTATTATGTAAAAAAAAATTTGAAATCGGTGCAAAACAATTTACAATAACCAAAACAATACTTATATTGCATTTAGTGAAATATTCAAAAACATAACGGTGTTTCTCTAAATTTATAGATATGTCTACAATTTTCCAATAAAATTTGAGTTGTCAGACCGATGGATAATTGAAAAAAACCTATGCGGTAATTAATAATTTGTATAACATAAGAAAATCGGTATTCTTAATGAATTAATTATAAATTAAACAGCAGAAAACTATATATTTTAATTTTAACTACAATTAATCCACTAATTGAATAAAAATTAAGAGTCATGATTTTATGACGGATAAAAGCGTTCACCCAAAATTATAATTATGGCACCTATATTGAGCTTTGTATATATATATTTATATCACAACCCTCAGTTAAATATTATTATTATTAAAAAAATAGACACGCATCATTACCATTTTCATTTCCGGTCATCGCATCGGTTGTTGTTATATCGTTAGTGTCATTTAATTTCCTTGATTTTAACTTCTAT
Organism: Chrysopa pallens; assembly: GCA_020423425.1. Lineage (NCBI taxonomy): Eukaryota > Metazoa > Arthropoda > Insecta > Neuroptera > Chrysopidae > Chrysopa > Chrysopa pallens. The sequence continues at coordinate 41,543,649 of CM035594.1, forward strand.
GTATTTATCATAATAGTTGTGTGATCGAATATACCTATATATACATATTATTATTGTTTTTATTAATATTTAATGAATTTATAGCACAGGTCCTTATATAATGATGGCGCAAGACAATGTTTTGATTGAATATTATACTTAATACAGACTAAAGGTTTGGTCTGATCTGATCGTCACTTGATGTTAGCGAAAAATTGATTCAACACACAATTTTTCCGTGGTTTTTACCTATAAACTTTAAATTCTAAATAAACGCGTACTTATGAACACGCGTCAATAGTTATACTTCTTTGGCATCATTAAAAAATTTTTAATTGCATGCAAATAATTGATTACAATAAAATAATAAAAGGATTGGAGAAGGATAGTCAACACAGTCAATAAAGCTCAGTTTAAATTTGAAAGATTAAATAGATAAATATATATTTTCTTATGTGTAACCTAAATCATAACAACAGCCGCAACCTGTGAATTTTATGTGAAGGATTTAAAATTTCACTCTCATAATTTTTTTATAACGCGTCTCAAGGAATATGAATTCACAAAATAACGATGCTTGTCAACTTTGCCGTTTTAAATAAATTCAGCGGTTCAAAAAATGGTTTTTATCATGGTATTCACTGACGTATCAAAATTATAAAGAACTGCCTATTTTATGTGAAGGATTTAAAATTTCACTCTCATAATTTTTTTATAACGCGTCTCAAGGAATATGAATTCACAAAATAACGATGCTTGCCAACTTTGCCGTTTTAAATAAATTCAGCGGTTCAAAAAATGGTTTTTATCATGGTATTCACTGACGTATCAAAATTATAAAGAACTGCCTAAGACAAGAGAAGATATAATGAAAATTTCTTATATTTAAAATATTTAAAATTTTGCTATATGTTGATGTTGTCATGGATATGTGCAAAGATAACGACATGATGTTAGATTTAACAAAATAAGAAACATTAACCTATTGTTTTTTGATAATGAATGGATTATAAGAATTCTAAAAACAATTTCCATTTCTGAGTTTTGTGGTGGCATCATTAAGTACCTGAAGATTATTTATAAATTATCATTGAATACAATCTGTTCTGTTCAATTTCATGTAACTTTTTTTTTTTGTTTAAATATTTCATTAATTTTATAATTTCATAATAATTAGAGTTAAATCTATTATTAGTTTTATTATTTTAAGTATTACTCATGTTTCTTAAAACTATACAAAATATATATTTACAAGAACAAATATATAAAAATAAAAATGTAGAAATTTTTTATATGACCGACCCATGTCAAAAAATGTCATTAAAATTCATTATTTTTAAAATATAGACCTGTTACGAATTGATTTTAATATATATTTTCTCTGATTGACGTCTGTAGATAATCTATTTTTTTTTATCGATTTATGTCCAGACTTCGCATTTAAAACAATTCGTTGATGGTAACTATTTATATTTTTACGGTGTTAAAGTTTGTCATATTATTATTAAAAAAAGAATTATACTTTTACATGATTATTGTTTAAGTTCCGTTGATTGGCCATTTATTTATGTGGAATATTAAAATTAATTAAAAATATTTTTTTTCTTTTCTCCTATAAATTTATAAAATATAGAGGGTTTTAGTTCATTTTCACTAAACCGACAGTTTTTTGTTGTATAATTTTTGGTTCGATTTGTAAATTTTTTGAGTTCGGTTCTTAAATCATATCGGTTTAAATGATTTTTTGGAATTTTGATTTCTTGAAATGTAAATGAAAATAAATGAAAATTTACTTATTGTTAAAAAATAAAAGTACGCACTAGCCTTTTTCCTAAAATATCAATACAAACTTACCTGTTATACTTTTTTGATATTTGTCCTGGTCTCCTGCAGTGCTACTCCGAGTGAATTTTATACCAGCTCGGACTCCAGGTTTTCAAGTGATTTTCGACAATGTTTTAATAAGGGTATAACAACTTTTGTGATGTGCATTTGAATGAAAGAAATGATATAAAAATTTTGAAGGGACACTTTGATGACATTTTTAATCCTTTTTTTGTATTCTGTTCACAAGGGCTGAAAAGTGCATACCTGGGGTTTTTGAGGTTGCTGTTTATTAATTGAGATTATGATTGATTTTCAATTCGATAAACACCCGTTCCAAAGTCGTAATTGAATTAACCAAACGTCTGTAGCTCTTGTGGTTAGTAATTTTCACTTTAAAATTTTTCAAATCACGAGTGTACTTTCGACTTATCAAGTCATTAACAAGTAATGTCATTATCGAGACTTTTTAAGTCTCGATAATGAAAATGCAATCGTAATTTAAGTGAAAACTAGGCAAAGTTTTCATTATTATTTTATAAAAATGCATTTTCACAAAATAAATAACTCATCTTTTAATTTTTTTAAAGTTTATTTGCCTGCCAAGAAGGACTAGTAGGACTTTTTACTTTTTACCGACTGCTCTTGAACAATCCATCGTAAGAATTAATTTTTGTGACGAAGGCTAGAATCGAGCCGGAAACCTCATTCATTACAGTCGACATAGCCAACTGACCTACCAAGACCAGCTAACATCTGTGGATCGATTTATATAAACCGCATGATCGTATGTTAGTAGCGTAAAAATATTCATGCTAAATGTTCCAAAGGGATATTAGAAATGATAATAATTTTAAAATATAGTAGATATAATGAAAAAGTCATGATACAACTGACTGACTGAATGACGTTCGTATAAATAATGATTAAAATTCATAAATATGTTGTTGATATCTAGATAGCGTGTGACATTATATTGTGTAATAATCATTACCATGTTATCAATAAACTATATACCTATCTGTGGGTAAACGGTTGGGGTGCTTTTTTTTGTGTACATCAGTTTTTAATGTACATCAACTGATACATAAAGTTTCGGAAGTAATGATAAGTGAAACCATTCATTTAGACTAATCTGTGTGTTAAATGAAAGATCGATTTAACTGTTTGCTTCTATACGTAAATTATTTTATCTGCGATAAATAATATTAACTACGATATAAATCCAAATAAAAAAATGTAGTGACTATCAGAGCTTCTAACTCATTAAACGCGTCTTAGTATATGTATAGCTCTCAACCCTCGACCTTGGAGGTGCTGTGAGAGTGCAAAAATCTTTGAAAAAGAACTACAAAAATATAATAAGTATTCCATGTATAAAAAGCAGAATAGGGACAAAGATAATGACTCTTACAATGCCACTAACTTATCACTTCTTACTATCTGACTCAATTTTGAGGGGCTATGGAAGTGCGAAAACCCCCAAGATGATATATATTTCATGATAAGACGAGAGGGAGTATGATACCCCCAACAGTCACGTTCTGGACACAAACTTAATTTATATACACATTTTTAAATCTCCAGGCATCTTCAAAACTCCATTAATCATGTTCTAGATTAACCCCGACCATTTCCAATAAGTTTACCCACAGTGCAGAAGTCTATAGACGACCACTTTTTTTTGTATTCAAATTATCGCGACATATAAATCAATTTTAATAAAGAGAATAGAAGTTTAATTTTTTTAATATAGTTTATATAAAAACAACATAGATTTACTTTACTTTTCTCTTCTTTAAAATCATGATAGAATATTTCACAAACACATTGTATGCATGTTTTTTATTGATCAAAGTAATAATACATCGTTATTATTAAAAGTCATAAGTCACCTAAATAAAACACACCCACCAAATAATAATGTTGTATTGTACCTAGGTATTTTATTTTTATAGACACGCAAGAAAATCACCCAGTGTGGTTGGTTTGGTTATGTATCAGTTAGCTAGTAGCTAGCATCATCAAATTAACTGGATTCAATAATATTTTGTTTACCATGCTTATATGGTAAGCTAATTTAGAAAATATCGAAGTGCTTGAGATACCTTGGATGCTTAGCAAACAAACCATAACGTTTTCTTTCTTGGTGAAGCGTTTTAATTTCAGACCTTTGTTAATTACAAATCACGGGAAGATTATAATTCGAATAAAATACTCTACCAAAGAAGATCCAAATAAAAGGAGATATTTTTAAACCAGTCTATTATGAAGAATATTTCGCTTTTGCGCATACGCATTTTGAATTGGAGACTATCCAATCGTGTTCGTTTACAAGAAGAATTACCCAGCTTCAAAGTTGCAGCAACTATTTTTGCCACTTAGTATCCTTTTATTAGTCAAAGATTTGTTCTCGAATTTGTAGATTCTTTTAAAGGAGTGTACCCTTAAAAAAATTACGCAAATTCGAAAACATTTTTTGGTTTTCGATTTTGATAAAATAATGTCTATAAAGGTAGTTTGAAGATTTCAAAGATAACATCCATTTAACGATAAGATGCGTAGTTTTTAAGATATTGACAGAAAATTATTCGAGAGCCCAATTTTTCGCACCAAATTCAAGCGATATCTCGAAAACTAACCATTCAATCGAAAAATAAGTTTATTCCCTTAGACTTTTATTATCCAAAAAAAAAAAACTCATAACAACAATACACATTTTTTGGAATTTTTGGGTGATTTTAAGCTTATTTTACAGAATCAGAAAAAATCATTAATGTTTTAATCAGTACTTGCACTTATCTACTACCTAAGATAAAACGCATTTTATATTATAATCTAGATACTTTTTGCTCATTAAGATTCTAAATTGGAAACCACGGCCTCATAAATCACAGGCAAGACGTTTTCAGATTTTTTTTACGTAATCTAAAACATAAATTACAAATTACATAAAAGTGCACCCCCAAATTACCCATCAATTACACTGATAAAAGCATATAATCAAAGTTTTCAAATCTGTTCTTAAAGCCAAAAGCTGCAAAGCTGTATCTGTATCTGTAAATAATTGAGCTTAGTTGATTGTTTTTGAAAAAATTGACTAAAAAATGCTATACAATACGTACACAAAAAAGTAAGGAACAAAAATTATTGCAACAACTTTAAAAGTACTTTGTTTTCGAATGTTATTCACTGCTATGACGACTTAAAAATTTTCGTACGATTTAAAATTTATTTAAAGATTTAGTAATACAATTTTCTAAATCGTCGCCATAATTTATAAAATAAGTGCGTCATATTACAACCATGACTTAACTTATTGATAAAACATATATACTAGACAATAAATATGAATCATTTGGTGACTAGATAACTATTTTAATGAAAATTAGAAGAAGGTATTATAAAAAAAATGATTCTTTATCTTACTAATTAGTCATAAAACATGTATTATGTGTATATACCTGTTATTTATACAAAGGTATGTGTACAAAGTATTTATCAACATTTTGACATTTTGGTTAAATATAATACGTGTCATTTTATTCACAGAGTGTCTCTCTCTCATTCTCTAAAGTGTGGATAATCATCAGAAAAATCAGAGGATACAATTGGAGATACAGATTAAATATCCTCTTGTGTTTCATTGATGTAGTTCTAAAAGTTATTAATCTACCTTACATAGGTCCGGAAGACCGCCCGACCAGCCTGAATTGTAACGATAGATTACTGATTCCCTTCTACTAGAATATCCATGCAAAGATAAAAAAAGATGCATAGTTTTCCAGTTAGAAATAAGTGCCATTCAATCCAGCTTTTTATAAGGGAAAGGGTAGTTCCAACAGTAGCCAAGAGATATTGGGCTTTTCACACTGAACCCTCGACTTGTACCACTTGTACAATTCAAAGGCAGAAAGGAAACTGATAACGATAGAATTATGTCTGATTCGTCAAACGAATTCAAACCACACATATTGTATTGATATTTGAACGCCTAGAATGAATAGGATCTTAATCATTGCACCTGGAACAAGTTTAACTTTGATTATTAAAATCAAATACGAAAGACATTCTGTATGTAAAGAATAACATTTTAACAGTTTTGATGACAATCTTAAATAGTTGTCAAAATCTCCTCCACACATTAAAATAAAATTTATTTCAAAATGATTTTATGCTATTTAAATGATGTATAATATAGATAAAAACTCATTATTATTTGTAAAAAAAATATAATATTTTTATTTTTTTTGGCTTTTATGAAAATAAATATGGAATTCATTTTGTGGTTGAAATTTTTTTTAAAGATTAAATTGTTATAAAAATAGATTTAGTTGACTTTGCCAATGTCATGTACAAATCGTTTACTGGACGATAAATATATTAAATTTTTTATTGATGTGTCTTTTATAAAAGTGCTTGTTTCAAATTTATAAAATAATTTTACATATTTAGGATATAGAATAGAAAAGGACGAATGCATTTATTATTAATGAATAAGTTTTCAAAATTAAAATTATCATAGAGTGGGTGTTAGCTGCAATATTCAGAGGGATTCTTCAAAGCTGTTAGAAGCACATTCCTCTATGTAAAATCATTAAATTTTTCTCTCACAAATAATTCATATCGCAAAAGATAGATGACTTATACAATTTTTTTATACATAGATTATTACATGCATTCAAACAATAAATGTGCTGGGTATTTAATTAATTAAAACAGTTAGTTATTAACCTAACTTGCACTAGTCTATATGTACAAAATAACAACAAAAAACACCCTCATATCATTTTTGTTCAATAAAAAAATTGATTTATATAAATATCCAGTGTATTGTAATACATATACAGATAGTACCATGAAGCATGTGCATATAATATGTAGGATATTTCACTTAATGTTAAAAAAAAATGTACTTAAAACCACAGAAAGTTCTTTTTATCACTAGACAAGAGCGTCACAGAGAGAGTCGGGGTTTTCAGAGAGGAGTAGCTGACCCTATTTAGAGATTTAGAAGTTATCGGGCAACGAACTTGGGCTTTTATTACGTGGCGGACGATAATTTTTAAATTAGTTAGTCAATGATCTTCCATTTCTAATAAAAACGAAAATAAATAAAAAAATAAAAAATAAAAAAATAAATAAAAAACGGGTATATTAAAAACAAATGGGCGCACTTTTCAGAAATTTTTTATAGGAAAACGTTATTTTGTGTAATGTGAACATTCCTTCCTATTTATTGTTCTTGTGTAGTACATTATGACAATAAACAGACAGACAGATAGACTATTTACACGAATGGACATATAATAACGCATATTATAGGTGATGTTATAAAATATAAACGTGTCAGTTATATAATTAACTTTTATTACTATAGATATTTTCTGACAGAAATTACAGAAGGGAAACATTGACAGAAGTGTGAAGGGTGTTTTTTGTTTTTTGTTTTATTTTATTCTGTTCAGTTTCAGTACGATATGAATAATCGTAATCATTATTAAGCGTGTACAGTAATTATCACGAATGGACTTTTTTTTTTTTTAAATAATAATACGTAGTGTGATATAATTTATTTGACAAAGGGATGTAAAAATCAATCGCGCATCCTCTTGTATCTTCATTCAGCTAAATTGATTGGGAAAATGAGTTTTATACTGAAGAATATTAAGCTACAAACCATCATTTATAAAACCAACTCACAATATTCAAATTAAGAAGCCTAATTGATTAAATCGTAGGAGCTTAGTTAATATATTTTAAGTTAAAATACTATATTAACCACGAAGTTAATTATTAATAATTAATTTTGAAAAATTAACTGTTAAAGATTGTAAATTTAAAACGTGGACCGTATTCTTAAAAACCTGAAAATCATTACTTGAAATTATAACAATAATATATTGATAAAAAATTATGACAAGGAGTATTCATTTAATTATAAAAATGAAAAAAAATTTGCTACTTTTGGCTGTTTTCAAGTAAAAGATAAAATGCACAATAAAGATACTTATTTTTGGCGCTTAGATCATCAATGGAAGCAGCTCAGTGAATTGGTTAGTTATAGTAATTTATATTGGAAATGTATCTTAGTAAGTTGAGAATGAATCACTCTGAGGAACGTCCTTAAATCTGTCTATAGTCTTGTGTAAAATGTAATGTGGTTTTAGAATATACTAGATGATATATCGTTGAAGGAATTTTTAGAATCAGTTCCAAAGTTATTAAGATTATATAAACATTTTTTTTAATATTTCCCTTTTCTATAACTTTATTTGTTCAATTTAAGACATAATCGGTAATAGAATTTTCACAAATCTCTTTTGAACATCCAATTTAGGAAACGTCGCCAAGCTGTTTTATTATGCCATCATATAATTTATAAACCAGTAATTATAATTCATGAAAAGTGCCCAACGCTAATTACCCAAATATTCAGAATACATAATATTTGCGTTCTACATAGCAGATGATAAATACTGCCCTATTTATAGAACAATAGATCACAACATCATGATAACTGAAATACACATATAGGTGCGCAGTCAGTGCATGAGTATACGTAATTTTACATATTCATTAATGAAACGAAACAATCTGCTCAGCACGTAGCTAGTCATTGGCTATCATTATAGACTATATATTTAAAATAAAAACTTAAAAAAATAAATTGACTATTTGGCCGTTAACGTTCATATTCTATTTTTTACAATTTACACGTACATTATTTTGCAATCGAACGTTATACCCTTTAGAATGTTGATCTATTGAGGTGAAAACATCATTTATCCGTACTGTTTATAGTACGTGGAAAGGAGTTCTTAATTGGTTGATGAGCCACGAGTATCTAAAATTTGTATTAAAACTTTCAAATTATAGAAAAACTAATCATTTGTTCAATTGTTTACATGTAAATTGTATAGCCAATTTCAAACAAAAATTATTGAATAATTACAAAACTGACATTTAATTGAAGTTATGGGTTGAAAATTGTAAGAATTATGGAATAAATTGTATTTGTACTTTTTTTAAATGAAAAAAAAGAAAATAATTAATTTAAATTTGTAAATAAATTTTGAGAAATTTCCTTTGTTAACTCATATATTCACAGATTTATATATCATTAGATTGATTCAATAGTATTTCGCAATCAAAAAATGAATGGAAAAATCTGTACTAATAAGTGTTAATACAACAAAAATTGTTAAAAATGTTAAAGTAGTAGAATCTGACAATCGCAGACAAATATAAAATACTTCACGTTCATAATATTAAAAGTCAAAATTATACCGAATTTTTTACATATGGTAATAGGCTATAACAGAGGCCATCCACGCCATTTAGACCCGGTGCTTCCTCAATATATCGTCTTTCTTCTCTAAGCAAATTCTTAAAAGAGTCCGTAAAATTTTCGGCTTGAAATTGATGCAAACCTGTTTTTTCGTTATTGTTACAGCAAGATCAAGTCTGCAATTGTGAGACCATCTAGTTAATTAACTTCCCCGTCAATATTTGACAAATTGCTGGTGCCGAAATTCGAACCCATATGCATCCAGTCCGAGTAGACAAACGGTAAGACATATTACACCCCCTTAACCGCTTGACCACTAGGCAGGTGTTCTTAAAATTTACCTAAGAACATGCAAAATTCGAATTGAAAGAGAAAAGAAAATTGATATTTTGTTGAATCATTTGTAAGGTTAATAAAAACAAAGAACTTTTGTTCAAGTCATATTTGTAATGCTTACGTTACACCTTATACCCACCCAGCCTCGCCGTAATTGAGGCAGCTCATATGGTAGTGTGATTTATTGTTATTTACATCATACGTTATCGTGAAAACGTTGTAATAAATAACAGCGAATAAAAAAAAAACATCACTAATATATTATTAGTATTACTATTATTATTAGTATGTGGTTTTTTTAAAGTCCACTGACAGATGGTTTTCATTTTTTAGATGGACGTCAGCTGCACATGAGGTGGTGACGCACCCAGACAGCGTCCCGACGACGATTCAAATAAATATATATGTAGGTGTATGTATATATGTTTATCATCTGGGTATATCTAATACTTATTATGTACAAAATACAGAAAATATTCTATTCATTCATGTGGTCTATTCATAACATATAGCAGCATTTAGACGTACTTGCGTGTGAAAAAATAGAGCACCGCATTCTGTAGAGTAATGCTTTAAATATTATAGATCGGGATGAATGTTGTTGGATTAATTTTTGGTCCAATTTTTCCCCTTATTTTACTATCTAAGGTTTCGAACCATTTCAATGATTGTTTAAAGTAGTATGAGGAAATTTTTTATTGGGAACTTTCGTGCATTAATCGGATTAAAATCGTAAAAAACTAAAGATAAGATATTTTAATATAGCTTACTGGACTTTGTTAATTTTTTCTTTTTGAAAGTATTCGTAAAGCGTTGAATTTCTATGCAATATCTGTCCTTTTCATGCAAAAACGTTTTTCCTATAAAATTGTTTGTTTTTGGTGAATGTTTTTGAACTAAGATCGTCAACAGAATATCCAAATAGTACGGGGAAGAAAGTTTCATGTATTGCATGAAAATATACCTCTTAAATATTTCGAACGAATTTGTTTTTCGAAAAAACTCCAATTACCAAAAAATAGATAAATTAGTTAAATGAAAGGTAAAGGTAGTTAAATGAAAGGTATGGAGTCTTTAAAAAAATTAGGCAACATGGGGATACTTAACACTTAAACTATTCTTAACACAATTCCATTGATAGAATACAGAGCTCTATTTTGCACACTCAAATACCTCCAGGCTCTGATCTAATACATATATTTTTTGGTTTATTGATATTAATGATATTCGGATGTTGTTGTATTCAACACCGATTATTGTTATCAATCTCTACATGAAAGCATTGAAATCAATTTTATAAAACACATCTATTTTTCATTTATGTTTTTTGATCAAGACGAAATCTTTTTTTCTCTCTTCAAAGAACCATGCCATTTAATTGTTTAGCTATTATTATTATTTTTCTAAAAGTTGTAAATTTATTTTATAAGGGGATTTCTAATGAAAGTAATAATGAAATGTTGAATTAATATATATCTTTATTTATGAAACAAGAATAAGTTTAGCAAAAACTTCGGATAATATTTCGCACAACTATATATCGATTCCATATGGAAAGCTTAATCCTAAATTCACCAAACTTGGTAATTCTGTATTTATATTACCTCTAGTTGAACAACAAAGCTTTTGCACATTCACTTATTTATTACTTTTTTCATATTTTAAGTTTCGCTTCTGGTTAAGTTACTGGAAAAATGTATTTACCCCTGGTGCCCCAAAGTAAATCATGTCAATGATGAATATACTTCTCAAAATTTGTATGTAGCTGAAAATAATTGATATTGTGCCATAACAATTCCATCTGTAGATTATATTGAATAAATAATAGATTGGTGAATCTTGCCCTTCACCAAAGAATAAAAAAAGAGGTTGAATCCCGTTAATTTTTTTATTTTATTTTTATTAGGTGATTTTTTTAAATAAAATCACAAGTAAACAAGTAATGTAAATTTATTACAATGCCAAAAAATTTACTTTGTATTATTGCTAATTACAAAATATTTATTAACACGATTAAAACTAAACAATGAAATTACAAAGTAATTATTTGATAAATAGTCCTAACAAGACTAACAAACAGAATAACATTTAATGACACTTAAATCAGGCAACAACACTAGAATATAATAAAAAACACGATAAATTGGTAGAGATTAAAACACAAATCGAAAAACCATTTTGTTCTGCATGGGACAAAAAGGAATAGCATTTGTCCGACAGCTTCAAAATTGCTGGTTTTTCCACTTGTTCTGTGAACGAATATTTGGTTTCACGAGGCGGTCAAAATAGCATTTACATTTGTAAATCAATGATCTTCCTACTATAATAATAAAAAAAAAGAAAAACAAAAGGTCCACTTTTCAGAATTTTTGAAGACAAAAATTGTTGTTAGACCAATCATAACTAAGCTATATACAGATTTTAAGAAGTATATTTATAAATGATATGATATGGTTATACGGGCCTAATACAAATAAATTTCCCATTTAGATATCTTACATAACAAACTCTTTTTATTATAAGCACATTAGTATCATATAGTAAAAATGAAATTCCTTTTCTTTTCTCTGAAATAATAAAATCATTTATTATGATCATTTTACGTTTCATTCAAAAAAATAAAATGAAAAAGTAAAAATCTAAGATTATGATTTATAGATATTTTATTTTTATAAAATATATAGTGGGTTTTTTTTTTATTTTTTGTTAAAAAACATATAATAGTTCTTTTTTTATTTTATTTTTACCCATATACATAAAATTCTCATAAAGTAAAAATATAAAAATGAAATGTGTATTAAAAGATCCAGAAATATAAAATGGTGTAATGTAATCAACAAAAATATAAGTAGTATAAATAAATAGTGGAATATTTAGCTTAATTGTATCGTAATTAAAGTCCAATATAACCTGAGTAACTGGGAGCTCAAGGGACCTAAGATTTTTTATTATTTACAGAGACTTATTTAGTTAAACTAACATGCAAGTTAGTTTTCACCAATTACACTTAGAAATCGGCGTACACAAAGTAATTTAAAACTACGAGTAACCACCAACTTCCGAAGGTAATAGACGAAAAGGAAATTATTAAAAGAAATTTTAACTTTTTTTTATGAATAATTTTGTAAGAAAAAAAATTTCCATTATTAATTTCCTTGTCACCAATTAACTTTGGAAGTCGGCGAATTAATTTCAAACTAAGAATATAATTGGTGCCGACTTCCAAAGGCAATTGGTGACTTGGAAATTATTGATAGAAATTTTTATTGCAAAATTATTTGTACTTTTTACTTTAATTTTTTGAAAGCCGGTTTTATTTTTTATGCAAAATTTATATGTTTATTTCTTTTTGTTGTACTTAAAATGAAAATTAATTAATTTAATTAAAAAAAATTAATAAATTTTAATATATAAATTGGTCGTTCGGGCGATATGAAATCACTAAAAATTTGCAGAGACGAACTTGTCTCATTTTTTTCCTTGAAGATGGTTTCCCAGAGATTTATTTCATCATCAGATCGTGAATATGAGAAAACAAAACATACAAATTTCTTTTGTAAGGTTGAACTACAGACGGGTCTTAATACTGAACCTGACAGAGAAATCAATTAGAGTTTTTATTGTTTTTGTATGAATTTGAGAGATTTGTGATATCACTTAGCAATATTTAAGAATTAAAAACTATTTTTATGGGATTTAACAGTATTTTATTGCTACATACTTTTAAATTCATATAAGTAATGCCATTTAAAAATGTAAAAGATCCGTCTAAGATCCGCTGAAACGAATACGGATGCGGAAACTGATCTTTTTTTTTCTTATGAATATCCGGCACATCACTGGTTTGGTGCAATTTTTATGAAGTTGGACTTCCACGCAAAGTTTTTTTGATATTTATATCTTCAACTCTTTAACCATAAATTTTGAATAGTCGTGTATATATAAATAAAATATATATAAATCCATTCCTCCATTTATTTAGATAATCAAATATTTTTCTACCATTTTAGTTTGACCATCACATAACACACATATATTTATCTATCTTATGAGACTAGCTATAGAAATAGGAAATATATCTACTCATTTTTATTTTATATAGCAGTAGTAACGGTGAAGTAAACTATATAAATATTAAAATAGAAAATATGATTTTAGTTGAAACGATTCCGTTTATCAACGTCATTGGGTTATTGTGAACATGAATTCAAGAGGAAAAGTGCTTTGTGATAGTTTTATGATAGAACTGATGGCGTCATGTTGGTTAACCTCTCTATACTCCTTATTTTTACAATCTTAAATGGGCACCGTGCATCAAAATGTTTTCATTCGTTTCTATGGCTACGAATTACTCAAATCGATTTATAACTCGGTGAACAGTGTATGATTTAACATAGAAAATTTCTCAAAATTTATTAATTTAATTTATTATTCTAATAATTTTCAACCCAATAATTTCAATTAAATACCAGTTTTTGTTATTATTCATAAATATTTGTTTGACATTTGCTATACAATTTACATGGAAACAATTGAACAAATAATTATATTTTCTAGAATGTGGATGAATATTTTATTACAAATTTGCTTAATATGCTTCTTAAAATTTGTATATGGCTTAGTGTAATATTTGGCTCTTCGAAAATTCTAAGAAGTATATCGTTTTCTTTTACGTAGCCAGTAAAATTCGTAAAATTTCGGAGCCTGGAAATTGACGGACTCCTGTTTTTTTGTTATTGTTTATAAAGGCAAATTTGAATACGATTTTATTCAATATGTGAAAAATCGAAATGTTCTTTGTCCGACAATATAAAAATTGTTCTTTTTCGCAATTGTCGGAATTCTAGTTTTATTATGTTGCGAACAAAATGACTTTTACATTTTTTACTGAATGATCTTCCTACTACATACAATGACAAAACAATCATTGGTACAATCGAAACTTTAACGGACTCTGAAAAAGTTAACGAAACACTTTTCAGAATTTTTATAGAGGATATAAAATTCCATAAAAATTGACTTGATATTAAATTTTATGAATTAAGTATCAAAATTTGACTGAAATTATTAGTTGATCTTTCTTACTCTTTTTTTTCTTTCAATTGACGACTTTGCTACGTACTTAATGGTCTAAAAACAGCTTATAATACCTATCTTAAGCTTTATATACCAATCATAGGTCCAAAATTTTTAACTTAACTCTGTAAATTAAGAATATTTGTTTGCGAGTTTTTGGCTTGATTAAGAAATTCAGAGTTCTTAATAATTATCAAAACGTTTGATTTTGGGATGTATGTATTATTTATAGATTATGAACAGGTGATATTGGCTGTCAAGTGTCTACGGTCTAATTGATTTACGGAATTTTGAACCCTCGAGTTCAAAGTGTTATTAAACTCTGGTGATATTTGGGATTGATTTAGCGATTCTGTTCTTTTCTCTTGCGTTCACAGTATGACGATAATGCCTATAATGTCGTTTAAAAATGTAAAAAATTGCCTATAACATAATATATCCTATGTTTTTTATTAAATGCTATTATTTGTATAATGAGAAATTTGCGAATTACTATTTTTATTTTAAAAATAAATTATTTATTAAAACAAAGCTATACTGTTTATATTTTTATTTTAACAATGTAATATATTTCGAAGGATTTTTCCTTCATCATCAGACGTTTGTATTTTTTGAAAAAATTATATTGTATGAAAGAAAATCTTTATTTTATTAATTAAATAATTTACATATTTTAAAAAAAAGTGTCTAATAGTTTAAGCAAAAAATAAATATTAGTAAAAACTTACACAAAAAACGGATTTTTGTTTTGGAGATTGATGTTTACGAGGGAATGTTTTTATAAGGTATATTTTATCGTTGCGTTATTTTGTCGCTGGGAATATTTGCCGTTGCGATCGATATATCGACGTGTCTTTTTGTCACGGTTTATTTAGTCATACAACCTTAAAAACTTTATACTGAATGTAAATAAATAATTAAAATATATTTTGTTTATGTTATAATACACTTATAAGACCTATAAGTATTTGTGAATATTTAAAAGTATTTGGTAAGCCACATTTACCATTATTAACTACCATATGTTTATCAATTGGAGCTTTTACGAATTTTATAGTATATCTTTGGTTATTTTGTATATGTGAAGATATTAAATATCATCTCTGATGATAGAAAAACATATTATATACAGAAGATGTTCGTTCGTTTGGAAGTAGTACACGTATGCATGAATGTTATTGGCTTACTAAGCTAGGTATATGTGAATGTATATAAACACCATAAACGCGTTTGTGTTATTATTAGTAGGGTATTTTACCCTAAAATGTGTAAACGCGTGCCATAGTAAATAATACTATCATAGACTTTCTTATAGGTACAGTGTGATTCAATTAGACATTGCTTGAGTAAGATCGACACAAATATGTGCATATCGTCCTGTAGCTATAACATCATCACATAAGTCATTTTTACCAACTTTACAGGAGACGAAAAAAAATGTATATTTTAAAAAATCGGTGAAATATTTCTGTTGTAATTTAATAACTACTTTAGTTAGCGGTTAAGAAATAATTATTATCTTTATAATATGACCAATGGTCAAGACGCATAATGAGTAGCTCCATCCAAAGACATTCGAATGTTGAAACCGTTTTTTTCGACTGTTGTAAGCTAAGGGACGATATGTGAAAGAGTGATTGAAATATAAACAAATAGAAAAACTTGTTTATCTATACTATGAAACACACAGTATTCGCTTTTGGCTTAAAAATGTCGCTTTCGCCCTAGGTACACAAAGCATTGTTTTTAATTTTTGAAAAGAAGTAACATATGGCCATTTTTAAATAAACGAAGAGGGAAATACGTACTAATGACGTCAACTGTTAATATCTCCATTTAATTACACGTTAAACATCGACAATAACTTATGACGTCAACTGTTAATATCTCCATTTAATTACATGTTAAACACCGTTTTTAGAAAGGAATAGGATCGAATGAAAATAATCTTGGATAACTTCTTTGTATTTTATTCAATTTTAATTTAATTTTAAAATTTTGTTATGGTTTTAAGTAGAGTAGTTTCATATTTTGGTGTGAAATATAGCAAATTTAGAATCAGTCTGATGGCCCCCCATTGCCCTAAATAACATATAATATTTAATTATAAAATAAAATGACAACGGAGGTTGTACTCTAGCGCTTGGAAAATGCCTCACAAATTATCTTATAATAATAATGGTAATTTAGGTAAATCAATTTTTATTGTCTCAGAAAAACCTCCATCCTAGAAGCCCTCGAGATCAATAAATTAAATAAAAACTCAAATTTAACAATTTTAAATAATCAAATCGATCTTAATAACTCCCCTTTATTAAAATTAAAATTATAAATACCGAAGAAATATTTATCAAATTCATCCACATTTTCTTCATTCACCACAATTTTACCTGCTTTCCCGAAATATTTCCAAAATAAAATAATAATTATTCATTATTTGGAAATCACTCTATAAGTCGAAAGTGCACTCGTAATTAAAATTTTTTTAATGAAAATTAGACACAGTTTCTAGTACAATTTCTTTACGGTTCCGTTCTTTTTACGCTGAGTCTTTCCATAGAGCTGAACAGCTGGGTCTTCTTTTAGAGTTGAACAGCAACTGTATTTAAGGCTTTGATAAATCACCCTTTGATGACTTTAAATATCTTTGTGGATAATCCAGTTTATTAGATTTTCAGATGCCAAGGATCGTTTGCCATCCATATTTACCTGTCTTAAAGCATTCTGTAAATATATATTATGCATATATATATATATATATATATATATATATATATATATATATATATATATATATATATATATATATATATATATATATATGTTTACATGTATATAGTATATAGTATATACATATAGTATATAGTATATACATATAATATTGTATATACGTGAGTACAAGTAGCAGCCGCAAGCTAAAAGCATATCTGTGTAACACATAAGTGAATTTACTAGGGAACTCTAACATCAGGAATGTTATAGTATTTCACACAAATAAACGTCTACACAAATACATAGCACACACATTTATACGTATATAGGGTATGCCAAAATTTCGAGGTCTACAAGTTTTTCCTATTTATTTACTTGCTATTTTAAATAGCTAGGTAAATGTGTAAACTTTATTCAAAACAAAAAATCGAAACTATAAATTTATCCAATTTTTATATTCGACTCATATAATATGTCAGAGTATATTAATTTTAGTCTAAAGTTTATAAATGCTACCTAATATTGACCGCATAATAAAATTTTGGTATTGATGTACATAGAAACACCTTATTAGTTCATTTCCAACTGTCCGTCATCGCGATAACAAAAAAGATAGCGAGATGAATGTTTTTGAAAGTTTGTGAATAAGCAAAATCGATCCATTGAGTCCAATGGATCCTTGACATAACTTTCAAAAGATAGAAGAAAAGTTTAAATACGAAAAATATTAATTTTTTTGAAAAAAACAACATTTGCTTAAAATATTTTTTGTAAACAGTGCCTATAAAATTTTAGCATAAGCTGATAAACACATATGGGTAATAATAATACATACAATTATTATACATGTTTATATACATATATAACTGTATAGACTGGATATTAATAGTATTTTATGAATGCTAATTAAAAATAGTCCAAACAATGATATTGAATGTAAACAATTAATTCAGTTAGTTGTTATCTTCAAATGTTTCTTATCATATGACACATTGATTAAGCTAACAATATCTAAGTCTCCCTAGCATATTCAGAAGAAAATTGGTATTTCGGAAGATTTTCCAAAATAGACGGGGGATATTCAGTTGATCAAACAAGAGAGAAATGCAATATGAATACTCACAGCACTCAAATTATTGATTTCTGCTATTTAAATTCTTATCTGTCAACTAACCAACCCAAACAACTATATTATAAAATCCATTCACGTGAATATGAATATGTAATGTGTAAGTGTGTTGTTTAATGTTATATAACTTAGAAACAATCATAATAATATGTAAGAAACATTGAGGACAAAACATACTTAAGTAAATGGATTCTATTAAAATGTATAAAGTCTTAAAAACATTTCACTATACTTAACATTGTATTCCATACGGTTCGTATACGTATATAAAATTGGTAACAACTAGGCATATATTTACTAAAATGTTGAATGATCTATTAGATCCAGCGCACACTATCATATTTTCATATTATACAACATTCATATATACAACCATTACTCAATCTGTTCGAGTGATTTCTGCCACAATTTGCATCTATCTCAGTTTTTTATTGTACTGTATATAAATAAACATAATTTTCTTTGGGTATTTAAATCAAAGCTCTAACGTAATGAGCAAAAGTGCAACGAAACTTAAAAAGGCAACCAATTTTGATAGAGAAATAAAATTTATTTTTATAAATTTAAACAAAGGGTATTTTGTCACTAGAATGCTAACTAAGGTTGAATATATGTTTTAATACAGAAAATTTTATCCAGAAAAATTATTTCGTGGAGTTTGTTTGGTATGTTTCATGCCGAATATTTTCTATTAAAATCCTGCACTATTCTCGGTATATTTAATCGTGATTCATCTTTTCACAATATTACTAAATCATCCTATACCAAAGAATACCTTGAACAAACTCTTTATGAATTAATATCAAAGGAACATGCTTTTAAGAAGTTCGTCTACTAATTGTAAGTTTTCTATGTAAAACATAATGTTAACATATAAATTTATTTTGTCTATTAATAGAAAGAATAATTAACAGTTTGAAAAAAAAAATAAATAAATGTTGAAATAATAAAAATAAAAGTACTACTCACTTATTTTACTGTTTTTAAACAAACAGACAAACAAGCTCAATTATAAAATTTATTGCTGAAATCAATTTAGTAATAAATAATACGTTCGTTTTTTTCGTTCTCATTGATGATGAATATGAAAGATTTATTTATAAAAATCTTTTAAGAAAACATCTGTTTATTACAGTACCTAAACATAAGTAGTTGCATACCCGGACAAAAAATCAATATTTTTAATACTTTTTTTTTGTTAATAATTTATTTTCGATGCAACAATTTATTTGTGGTGTTAAAGTTGATTTTTTATTACCAAAGTTCATTATATTGGTTTTATTTTAAGAATTATATAGATATATGTTGAAAAAAAGTAATATAAATCAGAACCTGTAGTATTATTGCAAGCAGGCATGTAGAAAAACCTTTGAAAAGTACGAAAATAAATGGCTGTAAATCCAAAACGGCTTGAATCGAACAAAGTCAATTTGTTTTCGAATTAGTTTATACAGATTTTCAATATTATTTAAATTTACGCAAGAGTTATCACCGCGATTTTAAATAAGCTACTCAACCACCCCTCCCCTCCCCTTTGTCCAATATGCAATTGATATAGCATTTTCAACTACTGAATTTTTTTCATTTCTTATTAGTTTAAAATTAATATTTTTACTATATTTTATTTTTATTGTATTTCTGATTATTAATTTATATTTTATTTCACAGATTACTAATTTATTTTTTATTACAGAGTAGTAAGGTTCGTCATTTATATTTTATTTTACAAATCAATTTTATTTGAATTTAGATTATAAATTTTACCAGATTTTACGAGATCAAAAAATTTTTAGATGTTTGAAAGCTTTATTTTAAACTGCTGAATTTGAATAAATTTTTGTAAAATGTTTCGTTTAATGAATCTAATTAAGGCCTTTGTGATTGTTTGAACTTGAGGTGTTTTTTGTGATTGTATAGAAGAAACCTTAAAAATCGTCGAAAAGTTCAAAATTTTTCTCCCGCTATTTATAGCTTTTCTTGGATAATTCAGTTCTAAAAACTTCAAAAATAGCATTTATTTTACAATCGGTCGTCTAGTTTTTCAGATATTGCAAGAAATACATCCGCTGAATCGGCCTCCAAGTCGGATTTTTGATGATATCTCAAGAACTATGAAACCAATGTTTAAATAGATGTTATTTTTGAAATCTACGTGTCAAACTACCCTTGGGAACATAGTTTTATCGAAATCGGATAAAAATTTTTTTTTTTCAAATTTCGCAATTTTTTCAAGGGGTATACAAGGGAAAAAATCGAGAAAATCGAAAAAATTTTTTTGCTCCTGATTTGGATCAAATGTATGTTCTAGACTAATTTTGAACCGAAAATTTCAAAAATAACATCTATTTAACGATTGGATGCGTAGTTTGTGAGATATCGCTAGAAATCCGATCCAGAAGCCGATTAATCGGATGTATTTCGTACAATAACGCGAAAACTAGTCGACCGATAGTAAAATAAATATTATTTTTGAATTTTTTAGACCTCAGTTGTCGTAGAAAACCCATAAACACCGGACAAAAAATTTTGCACTTTTCGCCGGTTTCTTAAGGTAATCGCAAAAATTTGGAAAATAAAAAAAAAATCATAAAACTAGTTTTTTATAAAAAATGTACTTAAAGGGTAAAAAAATACGTAAAATTTCATTAATTTGAGTACCTAGGGTTTTTTTACAACTTTAATATACGAAAAAAATCAATCTTGCGAAGTTGCTTGCGTCTCGACTAAGTATATACGACATTTATATATCGATTAACACATACCAAATCCAAATTATATATTGTTAAAAAGAAAATTTTTTTCGGTCGTCGAAAAACTTCTCTTAAGGATTACTTAAACGGATTTCTTAAATGATTTAAGAATAATTAATAGTCATTTAGAACAACCTCCCCCCCCACCAATATTCAAATCATAATATTCAAAAATTTGTTTTATTTTGTTCAATTTAAAACAATCATTAAAATGACTCCAAAATTGTACTCAAATCTGACCCGATATTTGAGCTATTTTCAACACAATTCTATTCACAAAACAAGGTGCTCAATTTTTTCGCGCACAAGTACCTCCAAATATTGTTTTAATATTCCTTATTGTAAAATTATATGTTGATATTTTTTTGTACAATACAAAATTTCATTGATAAAATTAATTGTATTTTAAGTATAGTTAATTTTTAAATATAAAGTTCAAATATATAAATACAATAATATAGTCAAAATCAATGATATAAAACCACTGTGACAGATATATGATCTTTTATTTATTTTGAGGGTTCCTTTAATTTTAGAATGATGATGTTGTTGTTGTTGAAGTTGATACACATTGGGGGGTTCTATAGGGTTTAGTTGATTTGAGGGTTTGATATCAGATACATACATACATACGTACTCAAAATAAAATAATTTAATTGAAATGTATAATTATTATTACTGTTGATTTTAAATCTAGATGAAGTTACTGTACCAACGTAATATTTATTTTTTAATTAATGATGCCGTTTTAGTCAGATAGGACAAAGGCATTGGAAAGTACATGGCTACTACCGAAACTAATTGTATAAATACCTTATAAATGCTTAAGTATCAATGCTTAAATCAAAGAAGAAATGCTAAGAAATTTGTAAACATTGCATGTGTTTGATCGACCCAAATTAAAGCCTGAGAAGTTTAAACACTTTTTGTTATTTTATATTATAGATGTTATTTTTTCTTATTGAAAAATTTGAGCACCTAATTTATTTTTGCAGTGCTTAATTAGCACCTAAAACATCTAATTTGGAGCACATTTAAATTCAACTCTTTATACTTTGCATTGCTATAGCTTGACTAGTATTGAAAAATCTAAGTATGTGATACAAAAGCTATATAAAGTATTTTCATATCTAGCGGCATCACTAACATAGGTAAGAAATAAAATGATGTCGGTTCAACGTATCTTAACGTAACTTATCGTACAGTATAAAACATATAGCACTATTTAAAATGCCATATGTATTGTATATACAGCAGCCTTAGGGAGAGGGTTTGTCATCATAATTCATTTGATACACCGCACAATAAAGTATATCAATCCAATTATTCCAAATCTATTCTCGATACAGTATTTGATAACAAGCTTCACTCATAAAGGGCTTAAGATTTTCACAATACATATAGACTTAAAACATTACTGATTGATACGTAGTTATCAATTTGTTATTATTTAAAAAAAAATTATTACATTTTTAATTGAAATAGAATGTTTATGGAAATTTTCTAATTAAAAATAATATTAATGAAATATGATTTATTGAACTGAATTTAACTGAACTGATGGTATTATAGAATTCAGTTTTACACATACACAAGTTGAGTAATAAATACTGGTAAATATAAAATACTCGAAGCATGTTTCGAAGAAATAGTTCCATCATCAGGCATTCATAATTATCTATACTGATTATATTGATGACGGACAGACAGTAGGAGATGCGGAAATGGACAATTTAGGTAATTCTATGAACACCTATACCAAAGTTTTGTTTGTGGGGTCATTATTTTTTATCGTTACAAACTTTAGAATAAAATTGATATACTTTACCAAATTATGTATGCCGCGAGTATATAAATTTTTCATATTCTTAATGCAAAGAAATTATGTTTTTTTTTCGTATAACAAATGGTTTGAGCAAAATTTTGCTATATATATTCTTATAAAATACATATTTTTTAAATTTGACGTTATTCTTATAAAAATTGGGTAAAAATAAAAAATTTTATGTTTGTGCTAATTTGTGCGTAATATATAGTTTTATAAGGAAATATTCTTAGATTTTGAGGTGTTTTTCTTGATATTATCGACTTATCTGATATCATGTTCCTCTAGTGGCATGATCACTTACTATTCATTCTTTTTTCGCTTTCAACGTTTGTTATTGATAATAGATTTAAAGTAGTTTTAAAGAGATATTCACGCAAATTGACCAATACGTATCATATACACTTTTCGATTATCACTAGGCTAACTAACATTATTTTCATATTACTTCATTTTCGGTTAATGAAAACGATTTCGGTAGTGTTTCTGAAATTGCATCATCTTGAATAGTAGTTTAGAAGAAAAAATTGATATTTTCTAAAGGGGAAAACGTTACATTTAATAAAATTTTTTTACGAAATGCCTGGTTTGTGAAAAAAACTATGAATTACAGAATTTGTTATACAAACGTTTTAAAATTTTCGTTTTTAATAGTTTATTTTTGTATATTTAATTCTGTGCCTTAATTGAATTTTAATGTACCTTTAAGCGTATATACTAGTTGGTACATTATGGTATTTTATATAATATAAATATTACAAATAAAATATATTATATTAACCCATTAATAAACACATGTTATATATTTATTATTAAATAATAAACATTTAGATAATATTATAATATTAATATATATATATATATATATATATATATATATATATATATATATATGTATATATATATATATATATATATACATATATTTTATATTCATTATATTATAACCAATTGTTCAAAAAACATCATAATCGATTCAGCAAATAATAAAATATGTTCATTTAAATACATATATATTGTATGTTAAGATACAGATTGGCCTTTAATTATCCTGTCTGTAAAGAGAGGATTTGGTTTTTTTCTCATTTTATATGTTTTAAAGAAATTGACACAAAATTTTAAATTAAATTTTGCTCACAAATTTAACGTATATGTATTGAGAGATTCTGTTTATGATAAAGGTGTCATTTTTTGTGTCAATTCATTTTACTTATATCTATATTATCTATATTACGATGCGTAAATGGCGTATAATTTGAATTAAATTTTGAAATAAATTTAAAATTTCACAGATCACTCGATTAGAATTTATTTGGAAGTTAGGTAAAAGTAAATTTTATCTGAAAAGTCACACATGACGGAAAATCAATATGCCATAATTGATAATAAGAAGATAACTAACAAGAGAAGATAACTAATATAAAAAATTGTTTCGATACTTATAGAATTCATAAAGTACTCTAAATATTCAATCTATACAGTTATAAATACATATATAATAATAATATGTATAATAATTACATATGTGGTGATAAGGTTAATTTTAACATAACATTTTAGCTAGAATTTTATTCTTTGAAAATTGGACTACAAAATGCCACGAATATTTCACCTTGCTAACCCAAATCAAAATTTTGTAAATGCCTGTAATATTCATGGTAGAGATCTTTAATTTATGGTATTCCATAGTATTAAATATGTTATAAATAAATTTACAAACTTTAATTCTTGTTTAACTGTACTTTATTATATTACGCGGCATGTTTCGGAGGTTACTCCATATTCAACTGCAATATTGTCTAGCGTAACAAACTCTAGACCAAAGCTAATATACTTTGACATGTTCTATATGTTGAGTATATTAATGCGTATGGACATTCAGTACATTGATTTAAATAAGTAGAATTTATAATGCATATATCACCTAAGTATTTTAAACAAAATTTGCCTACCATAATAATAATAATAATAGACTCATTCTACTGGCTGCTACTGCTATATATATATGTATATTATACTAAATGTAACTGTTGTTGTGTAGTCTAAACACAATGATGATGAATGTATCGATCCACATCCATTAACAGTGAATTTTATATGTAATTTAACATAAAAAATTCACCCCTCATATTTTGCATTTTATTTTATACAAAGATAATAATAATACTGATTATGATTATGATTATTATTATTATCATTAAAGGGCGCTATGCCGTATCATATGTGATATATATTTTACGTCTATGTACTGGTCGATATATCAACTTTTGGGGATGGCTTTAGAACGATTTAGACAAGTGACATGTTCATGAAATTGGAAAAATTGGTCGAAAAATTTGGTAAAAACTAAAAATGTATTTATTGAAATAACTTAAAAATCACGATTGGAAGAATCGATTTGATTCCTGGCAGGTTTAAAGTATTTCTGCTTTTTTCTCTACACTCAATATGAATCATTGAAGAAAAGTGTCAAACTATCATAATGCACGAATGTTTTTGGTAATTTTGATTAAATCAATGTATTGAAGGTACTCCATAAAATCACTTAAAAAACACCTAAATTTAGTACTTACATTATATTATAAAAGTTATTTTTCACAATACTCGGCCAGCGTAATATCACGGCAGCAGTTCATAATAATGACTCAATTTTCTTAATTAAAAACTTAAGCACTTAATTTAATTTTGCAGCACCTAAAAAACACCTAGTCTTGAGCATATTTTATTCAATTTTGAATACTTTGCTTTGCTAGCTTGGCTAGTTTGTGACACGGCAGGTTGTAGACAAACCAAAAAAATTATAACTGGGTATGATAGCGTACGATTAGCTTGCCCCATTTGTAAAAAGAAAGAAAGTCGTAAAACATCTACATAAAGTAATCACCAATCCTTCTGTGGACTATTCCTCACGGAATTGAAGAACAGCGATTATGGTGACGGAAATATACACTTTCTCCTGTCTGTTGAATGTTTTTTCTAATGCACAATGAGATTATAATTCATTCTACGGTCACCTATTGAATATAAATCTAACATGGAGGTTGCATGAAGATCATTCCAGATTTTATATTCACTTATATAAAAAAAAAACCAAGCCATCAAAGTGGACCAAATGTTATGAATTTATTTATTTATTATTTTTTTTAAATTTAGTTAATACATATGAATATATAAAATTTTCTATTAATTTATTGTTCATGGTGTTTTCGATACACAGTATAATGCACGCCCTTCGTCTGATGTTGTCTTTTTTCTGCCACATGGTTAAAATTATTATTTTTTATTATTCAATATTTTTTTTGAGTGATATTTATTGTATTGATTGGTTATTGTTTTTTCATTATGATTCTTATTTTTTTATTTTATGTTATTGTCTTTTTTATTATTTTTCATTATTATTATTTAAGAGTGAGTATCGGTCTTAGTTATAACATAGAGTACTTTTTTTTATAATTATTTATAAAAGAAATGCTATTATATTTTATTATTTGTTATATTTTTAATAGGATAATAAGATTATAAAGTGGTAATGACTAATGGCCCTTCAGCTTGTGATTACAGCCATTCAAGTTTGATTGAAAAACTTCTTACCAGTTTGTGACCTTTTCTGCACTGATAAATTTATTTGCTACACTTGTGGCTTTTATTTGGTTAACTTGTGTGTATCGGTCAACGTAAAAGAATCTTTCAAAGGGATTTTTAGCCATTTGCAGACTCCCGAATGATCGATTAGTTATACAGAAACGTATGCCAACACCATAATACGATACCGTAAAATACCAGGCAACTGTAAAATTCAAAATTACGTTGTGAAAATGTTAAATTTAATGGTAAACACGATACATTGAAATAAGTCTGGGTGAGATGGTCGTACGGATGAGATGTCCAGTTCAGAAATTCGTACTTTAATATTTTACACTAATTGGTATTGTAGAAAATAAAAATGAAAAGCGTATTTAGTATCAAAAAATGGTGGAATCGCAATGAAATGTCATTCGATATCATGAATTTTAATCCACTCTTTCCGATTCTTTGGTATTAAATTTATGTTTGTAACTGAATTTTTACGAATATGTTTAATTAAATTAAAGTATTGAACTAGTATGTGATTTTGTACATAGAATTTATAACTAACCTTCGAAGGATTATTTTGGTCAAATTAGCTTTTATAATAATATTTATCCATAAAAGTTTAGACAATATCAATAATAAAAGAAAGACACGGGAAATTTAAGTCTTTGTAAACATTTACTATATCTAATAGATATGGACTATAATTTTTTGGTAAAGCCTAATGCATAAACGTTATTAATTGTTTTATGATATTACTAATATGAAATGAGAAATTGCATGTATCCATTATTAGTTGAAACAATTATAAATAATTCAAAATACTAACTTTAAAACCTCCCAAAGACTTTTTGATCACGTTTATTCATAATTTTTTGACGCCGTAAGCAAAACTTGATAGACAATTACATTAACTTGTTCAATATAATTTATTTTTATTATTCTTATAGATTAAATACAAAAATAAAAAAATATTTAAAAATAATATTCCATTTCATATATTGAATATTATATATATATATATATATATATATATATATATATATATATATATATATATATATATTATATATATATATATATATATATATATATATATATTTTTTAAAGATTACATTAATAGTTCTTAGAAATATGCCTTTAGAAGATATATACTCATTTTACATTCTCTTTCAAATACAACAACGAATAATACGTTTTACACAAATACAAGATGGCCTGATCCTGATCAAATAATATTGTATTTACTAATGTTTTATCAACAAATACTAACCTAATTTAACAGGGATTGGTTTCTGAATTTATTATATGAACAATTTTCTAGTTTCATTCATTTAGGTTTTCCGAAAATGCCTTTAGCTTTAAAAATAAACCGGCTTTGCACCAAATTTGTGCAGACCATTGTCAAATTAGTAACGAGTAATATATCCACGGTGAATAATAAGAATTAGCTAGTTCATATTGATAATCACTACTTTGTAGTTGAAATACGTAATTATAAAACAAATACAAATTTGATCCAGGAAATTGGGGCATTAATCGAAATATAGTCGATAAATTGAGTTCTCTTCGATATTATTCATATAAACACCATTTAAAACTAAATGTTTATAAAGAACAATTATACCCAAATATTCTTACGGTAGTTTATAATTAATTATTCTAATCTAGATTGAAATGAAACTTGTAATTAGTATCGTGCATGTACGCATTTTCGTGGAAGGGGTTTCTTAGCTAAAATATATAATAAAACATTTGTATTCTTATTTCTCATTTCTTATTTTTTTTTTTTTTTTGTATATTCTGGCTTCAGTTACTTTTAGCTATATAGTCATTAACTAAAGGGGATTATTATTATTATTATTATTATTTATACAAAAACAGTACACAGTACTGCTAGGTGGTCACTCAAATACAGATTGTGACTGCTGTTGCTTAACTTTATTGATTGGCCTAAGTCTGTCATTACGTTACGTCAGTCCGGGGTCTTATTTCTTA
The DNA here is from genome assembly GCA_020423425.1 of Chrysopa pallens. Lineage (NCBI taxonomy): Eukaryota > Metazoa > Arthropoda > Insecta > Neuroptera > Chrysopidae > Chrysopa > Chrysopa pallens. Next base: position 41,572,139 of record CM035594.1, read on the forward strand.
TTTGTATAATTCTTAGCATGTACCTAAACCAAAATTATTGAATAATTACAAGCAATTTAGTATATTTAATTGTAGTTATTGGGTTGAAAATTGTAGAATGAATGATTGAAGAAATTGTATTAGTAATAGGGAAGATGCAATGAAAATAAATTTCTACTTTATACATCAAATTGTAAAACTAGGATCAATACCAAACAAAATTCGAAAATTAAATTAAAAGTTTTGTTTTACACCTCTTTCTTGCGAAAAAAAGTTTTATAGGCTATTTTACGATAAGCGGTCTTTTATAGAAAAATCCAAAACAAAATTTTTGAATATTAATGTAATTTATGTATCATTTTTATTCACAATCAACTCATTTGTGCATACTAACATTATTTATCTTAAATTTTGTAGGAAAGTGCCATGAAAAACTATAGGACCTCTTATCGTAAAATGACCCTTATGTATAATCACAATGGAGATGAACATGTATGACGTCATTTATGCCAATCTCCTGCTTTGTTTAAGGAAGAATTTTGAACGTCCATATTTGGTTATTTTTTTATTTTTAAAAATATAACTTCAAAATCCTGTTGTGGAATAAAGACGTGATAATTAATTAAAGTGATACAAAAATTTGAGTATCTTCGCTATAATTATTTTTAATTGTAAAAATAAATAAATAAATATTGAGATATTTCTTATGTTCAATCATATGCCATTAACAGACTTATATATTATTTGATTGTTAAACGTAGCATTTCGTAACCAAAGCAATGAAACAAAACAATTTGATGATCACAGTGCACATAAAAGCATTTGAATGCCAACCGGTGTATTTACCTAAATAGAATATAAAAAAGAAACATAAATGAAATAATTCGAAATAAAACAAATTGTATAGAGATATCGGCATTTGTAAAATTTACTACAACAAATGCATATTAAAATATTTATTTTTACGTTTTTTAGTTTAAAAAAAAAAAAAAAGAGAAAAAAAATCGTCTCAGGTTGATGATATACTTTATTTGATGTTTACGTCGCGCGTCTCTGCACCACACCATCTCATCATCATTTTGTACAATATACAACAAATACAGCATGCGTAGATTCTATAAATATTGGGGCGCTGCTATCTAAAAACGGCGCCACCTATCACAAGCGGTGAGATCATACAGTGACTGTATTTTATGAAAGTAGTTATATATCAAATAGCTTACCTATGTATACAAAAATACAATGTGTCACCCACCAAAGTGCTTGGTACAAGACAAAATTATGGTAAAATGTTAAGTTGAAAAAGTAAGATAATCATCTCACTAAAATTTAATCTTGAAACATTTAAACAGATTTCAAGCTGTTAATGTTTTATTAATGAATGTTTGGTGGTAAAAAAACGTTGAAAATGTTGCTCATCAGAAACACATAGAAAACTTTTAAGAAACAAATTTGTAAAAATTTTTAATCTTTAAAAACCTCAACAGGCTTTATATAGTAATGCAATGTTCTCGACTTTCTCAAAACAGATTTTGAGGGATATGCAAAAAGATTTCTATTTCAAAATGTCCCATCTTAAAAATGTATCCTATTTATCTACTTTTAACTTCTTATATAATAAGAAAAAATTTTTCGAATAAATTTCGATTTTTTGCACCAAATTTCCTAGACCAAAATTTTTTTTCATCTAAGTGGGCGCATTTTTAGAATTTTCGAAAATCGAAAAGTTTTTAATATAATAAAAATTTGTATAGGACTAGTCATAATTAGGTCACATAATAATTTTTAGCTAGGTTTACCATTATTTAGACCAATAGCTCCTATACATCTATACAAGTAAATTTTGTATGTTTTTTTGTTGAACTCATTTGAAGTATAATTCTTAAAAAGTAGAAAAATTAATCATTTCTAAAATGGAAATAAATTAAGAAACCGTTATTTTATAAGGATTTAATGCAATTTTTTATTGACTGCTGAGAAACCTGAGCTTATGTGCATTTCGTTTTGTGCATCTAAATTTTTCTACAAGCAGAGGTTTTTTATGAAGAATGATTTTGTCCTAACGTTAAATAAAAAATGTTTTTTATCCTTTCGCCAAGTCTGTTTTTGCTTGAGTAGCAGCCTGTATATACATATATACAAAACATATTATGTATAAATATACTATTTTTTTAGCTTTTATATATATGTTTGTATTTCATGTATATTCATTTTTAGAAGCTATTTGTATTTTAAGTATAATACTTTTTAGACCAGGGTAGAAGCCTTTAAAAATGGTAAAAAGTGAAGAAAAAAAAATTATAGTGGGATGTAACCCATAGGAAACGGAGGAGAATATCACAAAAATAAGAGAAAAATTATTTATACATGATCTAAGGTCGGGAAGTGGAAGGGACGAGTTTTTAACGGTAAAACACGGTTTGTCTGAATTTATTGGCAAAACAACAAGTCCTATGGAAATAAATAATAAACAAAGTAGATAATAAAATACTCTATAACTTTCGTATTTACAGTTTATTCACATAACCTCAAATTTTTTCAACTGAAAATTAGGGTGCTTTTTCGATATTTATTCAAAATAAGGCGAAAAATAGGTATTTTAAATAGAAAAATACAGTGTATTTGGAACATAAATAGGTAAGTTTTCATCAAATTTCGTGAAAAAAAAATTTTTTGTAAAAGATAAAAAGGTTATTTCCATTTTTCACATAAATTTTGAGGTTATGTGAAAAAAGTGTAAGTACAAAAGTTGTAGATCTTTATATAACCTACAACTTTGCTATTTAGTTTTTTTTCATAGAACTTGCAGTTTAGCCAGAAATCGTGATAAATCGTGATTTTCCTTTCCTTGATAGCTCGATAATTATATTTCTTTTCATTTTTGCTATATTCTCTTCCGTTTCCAATAGGTTTCACCCAACTATACTTTTTTTTTGGTTTCAAAAATTATCGACCCTGATCTATTTTGTATTGATAGATATACTTTTTTTATTAGTTATTCTCTTTTATGAATTCTATATACCTATATTGATATAGATGAAATGTCAATTTGTTTGTGTAGATGTTACCGACAATTTGTAGGTATATACCTAATATGTTGGCAAACCAAAAATATGCGTAATAAAATGGAAAATATGATCCATAAAAAAACCTTTCAAATTATTCTGATTTTTGTTAAGAAATTTTCTTTTATACCTATTTTTCTGATTAAAAACCAAAGAAAAATATGCGGTTTAAATGAATCATATAAAAATCCACAATCGCTAAGAAATTTTTATTATTATTTTTTTAGGGTAACTGATGTCTGGCAAAACCTAGATAACATTTGATTTTAAGCAAAATCTAAGAAACTACGCATCCAATTGTTTAACGGATTATTTTTGAAGTCTAAACTCGCATAAACATAATTTTATCGAAATCTGAAACCAAAGATTTTCTCGATTTTTCGTAAAATAATTGTTGTTTGTTTTTAATAGACCTGTATTATTCTGCAAAATTGAAAATTGCAATACTTGTTTTTAGAATTTTTGATGATTTGCTCTTGAGTTAAGCTGTTGTCCTGACATAAAGGAGTGTCCTTCTAAAGAGCTGTAGACTTAAATAACATGTAATATAACACAAATAACTCAAAAAATACTTATCCAAATGTTATGAAATTTGGTATGCACATTATTGATATGAAAACTTAGTGCTTGTTGAATAGAAAGAAAAAAAAAATGAACAGGTAAAATTTGATTTTATATTTAGAAATGTTTTTGTAACAAAAATTCATCGACAAGCGTCTGCGACTAGATTTTCATGTCAATAATGTGTATACCAAATTTTATAACATTTGGATAAAAATTTTTCGAGTTATTTGAGCTGGAAAATTGTGTACTTCTAACAGATGTTGATCAACTCCCTTAAATGCCAATATATTAATATTATAATATTAATAAATGTTCAACATACAGTGATGTTTTATAAAATTATTTTTTATACGATTAAATATTATGCGTAAGGAACTGGAACACAAATTTTGAAAAAAAAAGAAGATATATGTTTAGTTGCATCTATCAAGAAGAATCACTCTGTATGATGTTATGCTATCCATGAACCTAATAGTAGGATAAGAGATAGTTGAAAATGAATCCGGTATCTCAAACAAAATTCTACGAAAAGAACATCAATATTGATCATTGACATTTTACCTATATTTTAAATAGATTATATGTAAATTAATGACTATTGATAATAATATAATCATTGTGACTGTGTAGTCACAATATTCTTTGGTTGGGGTTTATTTGAAGATATTATTTATACGTTAATATATTTATTTTTTTTTTATACAAGATATCATAGAATTATCGTAATTAACATGACATAATTATGTTTTTTTTTGTGTGTGTTTATTTTAATGCTAGATTTAAAGAAATTTTATTCTATTTACATTCACGTTATTCTTGGAAAATTTATTCTGGGTGGTATTAATTTTATAAAGATGCACTTAGAAAATTAATATCCCTAAATATTAATAAATAACAAGAAACTATTTTCATTATTTTATTTACTTATTTTTTTTTTTTTTTATATATATTGTTAATAAATGAGCATTTTAGAATAGCAAAAGAGACTTTAAAGTCGTAAAAGAATTCATCAAAGAATGACTCGTTATAAGAGCTGTACAGTGACAGGGGGAAATGAGTCATAGTTTCTTTCATCTTTCTGTGGCAACTTCATAGTTTCTTTCATCTTTCTGTGTGCAACGGTAGAGATGAATTGCAATGGCGTTCAGCATTCTTGCTTTCCGGGCAGTATCTTATAATAGTCAAAATACTGAGTACAGAGGCCCTAATATGTTTTTAAAGGATTTTTATTGCGAACTCCACTTTAACTCCACTGGATGTTATGACTCAGACCTGATATCAAAGTCAAATAGTTTAATTTAAGCATTCAAAAGAAGGCAGTTGCAACTTGAACAGAAAATCGCTGATTTCGAATAACGCAACCATTCTTATCACTTGTTTGAAAATATGTGTATGTTGAATACTAGTCGAACTAGCAGAGAAAAGTATTGAAAATTGAATTTAATTATGCTCAAAATTAATTTCTTTTTAGGTGCAATTTAGATGCTGCAAAATAAAATTAGATGCATAAATTTTGAATTAAAAAATTTAGTCATTATAGTGGACTGCTGCCGTGAAATCACGCTGGAATGTGAAAAAATATCATTTATAATATAATGTAAATATCAGAATTAGGTGCTTTATGAAATTAGGACTATTAATAAGTGTTAAGCTAGCAGTGATATCTTGAAATTACAGAAAAAAACTATTTAAATATGTTGAATATTAGGTGCTAGTTGCGTGCTGCAAAATTCAATGAGGCGCTCAAACCAATGTGAAAAAATAACTTTTATAATAAAATGTCAGTACAATAATGTGATGTTTTCAGGTGCTTTCACATGCCTTGAATGGGAAGTGAGTTTCGAAGTGGCGAACTTTGTGTTTGTTCTATATAAATGGCCAAAAGATCTGCAACTTTGGCATTACTTAACAGCCAAAAAGTGATTTCACGCTCGAACAATCTTAAGCCTTACCCTCTCTTATCCATCACGGTTTGTTAAAGTTGGTTTCTTTAAGAAAAAAAAAATGACTAAATTAGTTGAACACATTGAACTAAACGATAAGTGTGACCTTTTATGTTAACTTAAAATTAGCTCTCAAATGTTTTCATACAAAGAATAGATTTTATTCCAGAACACTTATTAACCATCATTATAAATACCAACATGTCAATAATATACCTACTTAATTTATTTACGTTAAAAAAAAAAAAAGTTTTAAAATAAAGGTTAAAAAAATGTGTATTATTATTAACGAATAGAACCGCCCTCCTATTTCTAATTTAATGACAGTTATGACAGATATGAAATGATGTCGATATTATTAGGCGCATTTACAAATCAAATGCGGTAGTGTAAAACTTTGTATGTCGCTTGCTCTAACTTTATGATTATCATCCATAAAAAGATGTGCGTTAAACCAACCAACCAACCTTTATTATCACTTATATCAATCTCTAGAAAAAAATAAATTTCCATAAAATTATCTATGAAAAAATTAATTTTGTTTCATTTAAGAACTCAAAAATCATTCCAAAATTTTAACAAAAAAACGAAACCTTTTTAGTATTAATGATGATATCAAACCAAATCGTATATATTTATGTATAATGGTGTTTATATCTTGATTAAATGTTAAAGGTAATTCCAGCGTGGAGGACTTGGTACAGTATAGATAGAGCATTTGCTATTTTATAATTAGCATTTATACTTATGCTATAAATGTAGACAAGTTTTGAGCTTGAAAATTAAAGAAAAACTTTTAGGTTTCCATTCGAAATTATTGGTAAGATGTGAAAATCACTTTTTTCGATCAATTTCGTCAATAGTTTCTAGTGATAATATAGAAAATTTTTGGGAAGACAGTAAGTTTTACATCCTTTGAATCGGAACAGACTCTCAATCGTGAAATTTGGGCTTGATTATAATGCGATCTAAATGGCCCAAAATGCGGGATCGAATAGAAATCGTTCGTCCATAAAAATATAAGCTAAATCTGTCGAAAATTAGATTCACGTTAAAACAACCTTAATATGTATTACTTTGAATTAAAAGATGTGGGTGATTAAAAGATGTTTTTTTTTCAATTTTTACACACAATTTTGGTTTCTAAATATACCTTTACTTTATCCTATTAATGGGTGATTGAAAGCTATATGTATAATATTTTCAAATAAATACTTAAATATTCCAATTATACGACCTTATTATCTCGCTTAAAAGTAATAGTAGTTTTTATATAAAAATATTATTACTCCCTATAATGAATAAAAATAATAATAATAAATTTATTTGTTTAAGCCTAGTTGTAGTTAGTCATTACAAATGATACCATGTTAACAAAATGTAATGCAGACGTGAACAGGGTGGCATAAAAATGGTTAATTGAAATTGCTTGTGAGAATTTAAAGTAATACCTAAATACTCTTTGACTGTGTTCAGTATTATATCTATAACAGCCGTTGGTTGCCTCGGGTTAAAATGAAACTGTTCCTGAGCTTGGACATACAGTTGGATTAGATGTTATTTCCATCAGGCTGCTTCAAAAACTATACTGTGTCCATCTTTACCTGACTAAATGTTGTCATCTCTTCTTAATCAATCAGGATAGATGATCACATCGATATCAAAATGAATGATTAGGAATTCATGACAGTTTTGTGGTTGGAATGCAACACATGTTTAATACAGTCAGGGTAAAACATAAGAGAACGGATTTCCCCATCCAAATTTTATCACCGTGAAAGTAGATGTGTGTACACATAAAAAACTTTTTTCTTTGGAAAACCCATTAACCGCTGTTTACTATATTTTGGATTAAATTTCAACTAGCCTACGTTAGTTAAAAGCAAAAGAGTTGAACTAAGCAATAAATTTTACAATCTAAATATTGGTTCCGAAAATAATTGGACAGAAAAACTCTACCGTATGGCCATTACCCTAGGTATATATATATATATATATATATATATATATATATATATATATATATATATATATATATATATATATATATATATATATATATATATATATATATATATATATATATATATATATATATATATATATATATATATATATATATATATATATATATATATATATATATATATAAGAACAAATAAAAAATCATAAAACAACAAATTTTTTTTTGTTCATGCATTTTTAATAGGGGTATATTTTAGTACAAAAAGTTGAGTAATACGCAAACATTAAAAGCTATACGCACTCATATTAAATATACTTCTTTGTACAAAAGAAAGGAAGCATTCTACTTACTCCTATAAGAAAATTCGATACATAGTTTTAAAGAAAAATGCACAAAACCTGAATTCCAATCGACGGGTTGCTTTAACGGATCTCTGTTAACTTAAAAGACGTTATTCACACAATATTAATGGAATAAAATTATTTTTCGACATTGAAATTCGTTTATAAATTTCGCTTAACTTTTAAAATAAACAGTTTTTCGGCAAATAATTAGTATAATCGACTTATTTAATTTCACTACCCCAATAAAACAAATTCAAATTCACTTAGTGATCTTTACTGGACACGACATACGATTGCTTTTTGAGATTTGGTTTTAAACCAAATTTTTCATTTATTACAAGTACTCTGGAAATAATAGTCACTAGTGTTTTACTAGAACTTATTCTAAAATCGTGTTGTCCGCATATTTCAAATTATTCAATCGGAACTCCATTAAATTTAATACCGATTGCAAGATCCTCAAGAGCCATATTAATAACATATTCATAAATTTTAAAAAGTCTTAGAAAGAATAGTACAAGAAGTAATCGTAAAAATCATTTTATTCTGTATAATGAATTCATTAATGCCTTTCATTATGAAAAAAACATTAAGTAATACGTAAATATAATGATCGCTGTCGTATTTTCTTGTACGGTATTTTACAACAATCAGTACCTAGTGATCAGTGTACATAGATAGGTACGCATAGCAATATTAAATTACGTCATGAATTTAGCGTGGTACACAAATGTATTGTTAAGTATTTATCAATATTATAATTTAAAATGTATGTTGTTTATCAATTACAATGACAAGACGGGTAAATCACTAAAGTTCATTTTACAAATTTGTTGAAACCAAGACATTTTCTGTGATACATTCGTGTAAAATGAATAATATAAACCTGTCAATTATAGACTATACGAAAAAAAAATTAGTATTACGTTGGCCTGATTCGATAAGTGGTTAAACGCCATTTTGGTATTATTTGTATTCATTATGTAATCAAAATTGGAAAACTTCCTTTTGCTTAACGTTGTAAACGTATAATTAGAATCATATTTTACACTCATATTCCAAAATTCAAGAAAATCATGTAAAATATCAGGAACTTAAGTGGGTTTTTACTTCTCTCAATAAAATAAATGATCCGTAAAACTACCAAATCCTTCATATTTATATTGAAAATTGAAAATTTGGTTAAAATAATGATGACTTATAAGTCTTATGTATTACATTAACAGATCGAACAAAATAAACCATGATAAGGAATTAATATTATTAATATTAATTGTCAACATCCTTGGATATTTAGCTAGATCACGAAAAGATTTTACAAGAGCATACTGACACGCGAGTGGGGGAGCAATATCAGTGCAAAACTGAGAATTTAGTAGTATTTCGTTGTTAATATGTATTTTTAACCCATTATAAGTGAATATCGTCGTACAAAAAAATGTACAAAAACTTATTTGAGCCCAAAATGGGTTTAGCAGGTTCATGAATCAGGCCGACGATTAATGATGATTTTATTGTTATGTTTGTACAATTAATTTTTTTATACGAAAAATTTATAATGTCCTTTTTATACGTAATGTCACACATGAAAACTTAATAAATAATAATATATTGTCATTAGTACAGCTACAATTCTTTTATTTTCGTATCGAACTGTTTTTTAAAGTTCGAGTTATACTTATATCCCATTTTTGCACCTGGTTAATGGCCTCCTCTTTATATCCAAAATTAAAATTTTATATATTATTATATCTGCCCTGAGTTGTTATTTTATATTTATTTTATCTTAATAGCTTTTAGGTCATTATTCATGTTACAGATATAAAAACAGTTGAAACAAAACACTTTTTAAATTATTTTTGGAACAAAAATATTGCAGTGAATTATTTGGAATATAAAAATTTTAAAAACCAATCAAATTTCGATATAAAAATTGCAACATCATGCAATTTACCACTTTTTGTTTTAATTGATTTTAAAAATGGCTCAATGCAATATTATGAACAGGTAAAAAAGAACAGATTTATATAAAATGGATAATCGCCAGAAACGCATATAATGATTTGAAAATTTTTAGATACATAATTTATCTTTGGAAAATATATATATTAAATGGGTATCAATCATTTTGGATGATAATTTTCAAAATTTTAATAGAGACGAAAAAATCACATATTTATTCGCATTCAACGAATCGTATACAAAGATATTTGATAATAGTTATCTTCAAACTGATCAATATTTACGTTTTAAAATTATTGATTATTGGCATTCAAAATCAGGATTAGCGCTTAGTAATAATTTTAAAATTGGTAATTGTACGTTAAGAATTATACGATTTAAATTGGTAAGTAAAATATAGATAAAAGAAAATGTTCATTCAATTTACAGAAAGTTTGTTATTTGCGTTTTAGTCAGATAAAAAAGGACAAAGTTTCATTAATGAATTTTACCAAATAATTATTGATGACTTCAAGTGCAGGTTTGAACTTTTGGTATTAAATATTATTCATTATATACTTACAAGAAGTATAAATTGATATGTAGGGTCCCTGAGTTAGGACGTATGAAAGTAAACGTTTAATAGTAACACATATTTCATTTTCTTGCATCTTTGTAAAGTTACAAATTTCTATAATGAAAATTTTTTTGAATAATAAATTTTAAAAAATTAGAATAAGTCCAGGGATGATGGCCGTACGGGAGAGAATGTCAGTCCAATTATTTCGGAACCAAAACATCGATTGTAATATTTTATACTTAGTTCTCTTTTATTAACGTAAGCTACTAGTCGCACGTGTAAAGTGATATTGAAATTAAATTAAAAAGTAAGTTACTTCTGGTTGGAATATACTTTTCGTAGACCGATTTTCGCCGTCGCAACATAAATTTAAATTCTGATAGGCTTGTATAGTGCAAGTCTCCCATTAAAAATCACAGAAAAACTATTCTAAAAATTATTTAAAAAGTTTTACTTTTTGAAACATTCAAGAAATTTGTTCTCAATAGAAATACCAAAAACTCAGGTGGAACGTAATTGTTATTACACGTATATGACAATTTTATACACTAAACATTTAATAAACCGTTTCTCGTATTTCAATTTCACTGTATCAATAATTTATACATATTCAGTTTTATAATTGAAAATAAAGTTTTACATATTTAAAAATATCTATAAATTTTAGTGTTATTTTGGAGCACAAGTCCGCCAAAAATTTAACATTAATTTTAGATGACAAATTTCGAAAAAATGAAAGTGACTTAGGTCTATCATACATTTTGATGCCTAGAAATGATGCAAAACACATAGTTCATACTCACAGCATTATTTATGGCAGGTAATGTGGCAGTTGTATTTTCTAATTTTCATGAAAAGGGGAACTGGCTTTTTATATGGCAAAGTAATAATAATAATAGAAACACATTCGATAAAATAATATTTTCGTAGTTTTGTTTGTTTTGGGCGTCTCATGACCACTGATCACTCACCTGATTCACGAGTTCTTTCCACAAGGTACGAATATAAAAAACAGGGGGCGAAAAGAATCGAAGAGACCGGTTCCTCCAAGGACATAATAACAATATATTTGCACCTTCTAGCTAGAAGACATCGTTGTCTTCAGGTGATGGAGTGTCATAAAAGAGGGTACAGATGACCAAAAGGTCTTGGTATAAGGGACGCGGTGCCGTTATCCGCTTAAAATACTCTATATAAGTATAGATTTAAACAATCAACATAATTCATTAATTTAAAGTTTTTTTAACTATTAAAATAATTTTAGAGCTCGTATTTATTTACGCAAAAGTACTTCAACGGCAATTGGATGGCGCATATTTTTTGCACCATTTGAAAATATAATTTGGGATTTAATTTTGTTACTGATATGTTGTTCAACGATTGTTTTTACATTGTTAATGATTCTGCTACAACGTAAACATATTAATATTGATCCATTAACTTTTTATGATATTTTATTACTATTTGTGTTACAAGGTATTGAAACAATATATTTTATTATAATTTTAATTTGCACAGCATATTTCATTATTTACATTTTGAAAATGGGTTGAAATGAATCCCATCTAGACGTTTTACAAAAAGTGCATACTTTTTGCGTTATTTGTGATAAAAAAAGGCCGATTTAACACTTAAAAATACAGATTATGAATTTTTTATGAATATTTTGAAAACTTTACATTTTATCAGGAAACCAAACATAATTTCGAACTTTCAAAAAGAGAGATGTTGTTGAACACGTCAGCTCAAAAGAGATAGAAATTATAATAAAAATAACTTCGATTGCACAATTTTATACCTTAAAAATTAGTATTTTTATATGCATACTTTTTTTTTCCTGAAATAATAACTTAAAGACTTTATTTTAGATATGAGCTCCGCTTTAAATACAAAATTTCAAAAAATATCATATTTTGTATTAAGCTTATGCAGTTTCATATTATGGTCGTTGTACACAGCCTGTCTATTTAGTTTTTTTGCAATCACCCAATTAATAGAGCCATTTAGTAGTGTCGAAGAACTAGTTGATGACCATACTTATAATTTATCATGTATAACACCGTACATTGTGAGTATATCATTATGTTATTTTCATGCTCAAATAAATATCAATAATGGACTCAAAACCTTCCTGTGATGAATGAATATGAGTACTTAAATAGCTATCAGGAACAATTCGACATATTGAGAAAATTTAAATTTATCCGAAATATAGAAATATCTGGGTGGAATTTTAGACGCTATATCAAAAAATATCCATTCATTGGTTAAACGGGGTGTTATTTTTGAAATCAACAGGCAAATGTGATTAAAAAAACACATAATTTGAGTGAAATCAAAGACCATAAATTATTTCCCAAATCAAAGACCATAAAGATAATGAAAAATACTTCATTATTATTTTTTTTTTAATAAATTAAATTTTTAATTTTTTTATTTAAATTTTTTAACTCGATTCACAACTATACAACTAATATATAAAAATTTTGAATTATAAAGGCATGGAAGAAGTTTCCAATATTACAAAAGATACGTGATAAACTAGTATCGTTCAATTTTGGACCTATTACGAATGATATTAAAACAGTATGCACAATAAATAAATATGCTTTATTAATTTCCGGTCCTATAAAATACTATGGAGATGTGATTGAAAAATATCATTGTAAATTGTACAGCTTAGATTTGGGTACAATTGAGCATATGACATTTGCTGTACCATTAAAATCACCATATTTGGATCGAGTTAATCAAATGTAAGAATTATTGGTATTATTCAATTTATGCACTTTTTTTTTAAATTTATTGTCATTAATTCATTCCCTTTATACTACCAAACACCGGTGGTATAAAGGCAGTTATATTTATAGATTTATTCAATAATTTACAAATTTAAAATTTATAATCTATTGCAAAACTAAATAAAAAATGCTACCTTAATCGTAAATTTGATAGAAAACCAAATCGATTTAGATCAAAAGAAAGTAGATAAAACTTCCACAACAAAATAGATAGCCAACAGTGAAAAATTTTTGAACGAACAAAATGGAAACAAATTTGTAAAATTGAAAACAAATAATAAAAATTGAATGACTATTTTTAAAGAAGTAGTTACTAACAATATTGCATTTTATCGTTTTCAGAATATTACGACGTTATGAAGTTGGATGTGAATCGCGGTTTAGAACACACTTAAAATCGAAACAACCAGAAGATTTCGAAAGTATATCGTTATCGTTTGTTACACCAATATTATCGTGTTATGCAATCGCAATTATTGTATCAATTACTATTTTTATTTTTGAAATTCTTTATTACAAATATTCCAAAAGAAATAATTCATCAGAAATAATTCATTCTGGATTTAGAACTTCTATTATTAAAGATACATTTAGTGACAGATTTATGAAAAAATAAAACATAGAATACCTCTGACTATGACATACAAAATAATACCGTGTTACAAATTTTACATTTTTTAGGATCAAAAGGTATATATTAATACGTGAAGCAAAAAATCTCAATTGTGTTACCAAACATTGTTAAAAAATTAATACTACTTATTAATATTTTCAATATTATGTACCATTTGTAACATTTGTAACGTTATCTCCTGAAACTAATAACTAATAACGGTGTAGATTAACTTCGTGTTAAAACCCTAATTATGGAAGAGATTAATATGACAAAAACGAGTAGCAAAGAAAGGTCTTCTTCGAATGTTTCGCTAGTTATCCCATGTTACAACTTTCAACCCATATTGAACAACCTCTTTCACAATTGTGTCGTATTTAATTTTAACATTACTTATTACCTCCCAAATTCTTGGCTGGTGGTGCACTGTTTGTTAAAAATTTCAATTGTCCAAAAAAGTTCACTAGCAAATTAGATTTAATATTCTAGAACTTTTATTCAATACCAAATTAACTCGAGCAAGCTAAGAAAATGCTGCATAGGCAGAGCATTTAATGTTTAAGTCGATAATAAAAATAAAAAAACCATCTACGTATATTGAAACGTAGAATAATGCTCTACGTAAAAATTGTGTACAACTGAGTATCAAAAAAAAAACACTTTCCCATTTCCTTCACAAATACGGTGAGTACTTTTCTATTTTTATCATTAATCGTATTATTCATGTCAGTTATAATACACTTCCGGACAAGCTGAATGAAAAAGTTCGGCAATATGGGATCACGCAGTACATTTAACGCAGAGTTATTTTTTTATTGAGCATAGCTTAATGTGCACCAAAACTTAAAATAATAAAACAATTAAAATTCCGTATGCAGTTGAATTTCAGCATTTTCAATAAATGGAAATAAATGAAATCTTAAATAATAAATAAAATTTGGAATTATTCGTATTTTATTTTAAAAACAATTATTGTTATGTTTCTTTGAGTTGAATTCTAGGTAAGTGTAGAAAGAAAATGATTTGAAAGTGTAATGGTATTTCACTAATTTAGAGATTTAAAATTATTTCAAATTGTAAATAATTTATTCCATTTTACACAAAAATAGTTAAAGATTGATCTCATCGAATTTTCATGTACTTTTGTCTTAGATTGTATCGTCCATTCATCCATAATTTTAATAACCAAAAAATTAAGTTGTTTGTATATAAAATTCGTATTTATTACGAACATTAATTCACCCTCATGAAGAACGACTCTTAAAAACATATATTAGGTACATTTTATTTTGATTTCAACATTCAACAGTAGTTAATTTACAACAGTAATAAAATCAGAAAAAATAAAAATAAGATGTAATGTAATCTCATATATTCTAAGAATATATAAGGAGCATGTATGAATGTTATGTGTACGTTTAGTTTGAACTATTTATCTCATGGGACTGACAGATGAAGTGGTCGAGTGACCGGAAGTGGCCGGAAACGTCACAAGAAATGGTTTTCGTCAATCCGGTCTTTGTTGAAGTAGACACGCGACGTACGCCAGACGAGATCAGAATGGTATTTATATAACTATCTATCTATAACATTTCCAGACTCTTATTCTTATACATAGAAAATATATTTTTAATGTTATAAATACACGTAATGTATGGACAGGCAAGATGAATATGTTTAGGTTGCGTTTAGAAGACGTGTGGCTATTTGGAAAATAATATCTCGATTTTAAATGAGAAACGAATTAGAACAAAAAGTGCACATTCTGATTCATTGTCTTTTTGATTTTGTATTTAACATGCATACAAAAAGTACATTATTTTTCTAAAAATGTATCAAAATTTATGAAACTCAGTATATAAGGATTTTCTCTGATGGTGAGAGACATGTTCATTAGAGCCGAAAATAACTTTAATTACATTTATTAGGCATTTTTGTATCTTCCAAGCATTTTTTGTGGAGTTTTGAGGTTACTGAGGTATGTATGGATTTTTGAGGTCGCTGATGACTATTAAAATGGTGATTAGAACCAAAAAATACTTTAACTGGATATTTAAATGCACGTTAAATGCAGTTAAAGTATTTGACGTTTAACAGCACTCTTAGTCATCAGCGACCTTAAAAAGCCATATATACTAATTTTCATAAATTATTATTGATAACTTTTTGACTGATTGCATGCATTTTTAGTGCAAAATTAAAAAAAGTAATAAATCACATTGGGTAGACAAAAAAACGAAACCAATCGATTAAATTGCTTATGATCTATAACGATATTTATTAATCCAAGAAAATTAAAACTTTCCAATAATTTTAATATTATTATATCCAACCCTGGATTTACACTAAAGACACTCGGGGCTATTGCCTAGGGTGGCAAATTCTTACATAATAATAATTTTCTCAGCGTTAACGAAAATGAGTTTTCTCACCGTATCTATAAATATCTTCAAATTATAATATATAAAATAATTATTTTCATTATCATGAGTATGGTCAAAATTATAAATATTGAAGTTTTATCAACAAAATTTTCAAAAAACGTTTCAGTGTTAATTAAGAATTATTTCAATTAATAATTTTTAATTTCCCGCTACAAAAATTGATATTTTTCAACCTTTGAAAGTTGCAGATTTACGTTAAAATCGTCAATTTCGTCAAAATCAAACAAGACGTTTGAAAGGTATAGCGGTACAAACGTGTATTTCTGAATAATTGTCTGGCAAACCTATCTTGTCTATTCGTACACATTTATAAATAAAGAATTGTACACTTTTGGATGTACACTTGGAAATAAATATGTACCTATTTCTTAAAATCCCAATTGACTAAATAAAAATATCAAATACATAAGGTATGGATTCTTTCTATGATAAATAGTGTTGTACATTTTGAAGTAAAATGAAGGTTATGTTTACTACCAACAAACTGTTAGGTTATGTCAATAAATTTGATATTTACAACAAATGGGCTTGCTATAGCTGTATTTATTATGAAATAAAATATATCTATTTAAAAAGTTCATTATAGTGTTTGTTGCATGGTGAGTATAACGTTTTGAAATTATGCTAATTTAGGTATATTTACAAATTATTTACTGTCATGTCACAGTTGTTTCGTATTTAGAGAATTATCTTTCTAATTATTGAATTTCATTCGTTTATTTTGACCACGGCCATTGAATATCATCAATGCGTTCAAAGTGTGTTACTGTAGTGGTTTAAAGCTAACTGTATATTTTTTTTATTAATAGGAAACAGTTTTAATAATTACATCCTTTTGTAACCTCTTCGGCATGTTTCATTTTGTATCCCGCTATTGGTCAGTCAGTCTATCAGTTTGTCGATTTTTCTGTTTTGTCCGTTTTACTCACATGAAAACTCCCAACTGGGATGGATCTACGCTTTCTGTCGTTCGGGGCAAAAGTAGTGATAAGCGCCTCTCCCCCTTTTAAAATCACAAAACAATATATTTGTTTTAATATTTTTATTGTGTTAAAAAAACATAGAGAAACCTTTTCTATATATAGCTCAGTGAAGCTTTTGGACTAATTCTTTACGCTATGTGGCTTATGTATGCTACCTTATCAAGTCCATATACGGTACACACTGTATAAAGATAAATCTTGGTGATTATATTCTGATTTTGAAACAAATCAAACCGTTGATAATTAGGCATGGACCAGGTTGACAATTAGTCGTTATTCATAATGTCCGGTCTGTTTGAAAAATTTCTAGTATGAAATTAATTATTGAAAAAAATACGCTGGGCAGAATAATAGAAATGTGTTTTATTAAATTGTATAAATAATAATAACTTAAATCCTGAATGGACCTTAGAGTCCAGAGAGTTAGTGGATATTTTGTCCTTTATATTTATTCTGTGATTAAAATACTTAGACTATATTTGAAATTCAGTTAAAACGGATCTGCGGCTAGCTATGACGTCTTTTTGGATCTCAGGTTTATCATATCATTAAACTATACAAGTGGCATTAAGGGAGAGTTAGCACGGGTCTGCGTATTTCCCGTCTAAGAAGCTCGATTCAGCGGATTTATTTGTGCATTTGGGGTTGTTCACTCTGTAAAAATATATTAGCCACCGCTTGTCACAAGTTTGGTCCTGTTTTCATGCCTTGCCAAATTTATTTACGTTAATGAATAAATGCTATATTAATAATAAATATGTGACTGTGACTATGAAGATCAAATAATTATTAAAAATTTTAACCTATTTATCATTATTCAATCTGCCCAAGCATTGAAAATAATTCTCTTATTAATCACATGGTCCATAAAATATATACTTTAATTTGTATAACACTTACAAAAGGTAAAAAAAAAAAATGAATATATAAAAAGTATATTTAGTATACACATGTATATTTAAAAAGCGGTCGCTGTCAAAGTCCCTCTTCACGGCGACAAAAGGTAGACATTGTTTTGACAGACAGATTCTCCTGTACATACATACATATTTTAATCTCTCGTTCTATATATTCATTCTACTGCCAGTTGTCTTGTCATTTTGTGGGTGTAAAACACGGTACACCCGTTTTTAAAAAACATACACAGACAAAAATATTTAACTTTAAACAATAATAATAATAACATGAATTTATAATATTTATTTTACAATATTTTTAAAATAAATATAATGAAAGCATTTATTTATTATGTAGAGTTTTGTTCGTATTTATTTTTAACTGGACATAAAAATATTTATAATTATTCGTTATTTTAGAAGATTGAAACAAAAATATTTATGATTAATTAATAAGGAATTTTATCAAAAAAGGTTTGATACAAGTACATTAAGCTTTACTTTTTCTTAAGGATGTTTCGTAGAAAATCGATTTTCTTAGAATGTTCTAGAAAATTTTAATATGCATACGTAGAAGTACACTCTAAACACGGAAAATTTGTTTGCATACCTGGCGGCACAAATTTTAAAAAAATTGTTATAAATTACATATTTATCACGTGGTTTCTATTATGGTCGATTTTGAAGCGAAGGTTTTATTAAATTACTTTCAATCTTTTCTCGTGACCTAGAATTTTAACATACCTACATTTTTAAAGTAAAAGAAAGAGTACAGAGAATCTCAAAGTTTTGCAATTGTAGTTATTATAATTTACATTGGGATAGTCTCTCAATCAGTTGAGCACCTTTGGGGACATCCAAAACTCTGTATATATACTCTATTATAATAATATTCCTTTAAACAAAATATGTTAGAAACTAATAAAGCTTTTCTATCGTTGAAAGAATTTTTAGAATCAGTAAAAATCTTTACCTCTATAATTTTAATGTTAATAAGTAGCATTTATAAACATTATAAACAATTGTTCATTCAAAATATAATCTATAATAGAAATGAGCTAAATTTGTTTTTAATATAAATTTTTGGAACGTCCTTCTAATGGAGAATTTTAACAAAAAAGAAAAAGTGTTGATACAGTTGATATTACACTGATCCTTACTTCTTTTTAAATAATTAAATAACTTTTAATGTAAAAAGTATTTTATCGTATTTCTTTATTTTTAGATAATTTAGAGAATCAAGAAGAATAATATATTCCCAATTAAATTTGAGCTTTTAACTTAAAACAACGTATAATAGGGTATTTTCCATGTATTGAATTATTATCTAATAAAAAATTAAAAAAACACGACTGTGTTTTTTTTACCTACCAAAAAACTGAACCAAAATCTAAAAAAGAGTAAGTTGAGTTTTGTTTCAATCAACTCCTGCATGCGAATAAAAAGCGCTCAGCTATCCGAATTTTTCATAAACCGGTTTTTTCGACAGCCTATACGTATATTTTTTTAATGTGTTTTCGTTTTTATGTGAGTTCACAGATAACGTCGTCGTTTATGAACTGATTTGAAAACTGCTGTTGAAAATTGAAAACTTCTATAAATAATTTCCTTGTGATCAATTACCTTTCGAAGCCGGTTCCTATATTATCCGTAAAAAAACATTGCTTGGCGTCGATCAAAAAATTAAAACGTAATTAATTTTTAATTTTAATTAATTTTTAATTTTTTTGAAGGCAGTTCTTTTTTTTTTTTTGAAAATTGTTATTTTATCTTTTGAAGAGTAAATTTCCGTAAAAGGGTTTTATTTTTTTTTAAACTTTTTTTTTTAATTTTTTTTTTTAAATTTTTTTTAATCGTCACATTTCAATAAAACTTTTTTTAGACTTTCTTTATTCGTTGTAACATCCACCATATTAATTTTCTTCCAATAATATATGGTCTATGTAGCCTATAATCGAATCAATTGACACCCAATTCATCAAAACGGTTGAGTTCTTTACTCGCTACCGTGGAATATATATATACATAAAAACAAATCTACATACATAGACTTCTAAAGTCATAATCCTTCCTTTTGGTTTTTCCGTAGTCGGGTAAAACTAGTTTTGATCATCTATAATAGTTTCTACAGTTACATATATCCTAATGTAGAACACATGAAGATTAATGAATTTATATAGAAATAACATAAACGCAAAAGAAATGAGGAAATTACTTTCAAGTTCCTTTGCAACCGGATTTACTATTATTTCCATTTACTTAGACAGTTTTTGTTATTATGTGCATAAAGCTATTATTTCATTTGATATTTCATTAATATAATTATTTTTTGTTCACATAGAAATAATAAATTTACAATATTTCTATAATTCGTGATGATTTTTTAAGAACGGAGTATATAAAGTACCGTCAAAAATCACGAATTGACTTTATCAGGCATTTATTTTTTATTTATTCAAAAAACAGAACAAGAATAATTAACTTAAATTCGAATCCGTACGTTTTTAATTCTAATCAAGAATTTTATTTTTAGTTTTGATATACTATATTCAATAAATAAATTATTCATTTTTGAGTTAAGATTGACTTTTTGAAATTAGAAAAATTGCTGAATAAATCAATGACCAGGATTTGATTTGCATAATTTTGTTTATTTGAATCATAGTTGGTGGAATGATATTCAGAATCAAATAAACGAGTATTACGAACAGGCATGGGAGGAGTGTAAAAATTTTTGGGAACAGTGTATTATATTATTTACTTATCCATAAACACGCGACTGTGAGTGTTTCTTCTGCAAATTGAAAGAAACAGTGAATTATATATAGTGAACTTATTTGAAATAGTGAACTTAAAATGTTATAATTAATTTTGTCTGAGGGTGTAGCACAGCGAATGGATAATAACCACAAATATCGTTTTCGAAATATTAAGTAGTTTTCATGATATGCACTTTTCAGCAAAATCGGTCGAGCCATTTTTTATAAAGTGTAAAAAAGGCAAATTCTTTTTTTTTTAAATATCTTCATAAAAAGTTATGAATCGCTTTCATGCCTAGCTCACTTGTTTACTTTTCTTTAAACCTCTCGTTGTAATATTTGGGCTGAAAATTTAAATTTAAATTTTTATTGGGGGTATTATGGAAGGACTCAGAATAGCGAATCTAATTAAAAGTTTTTCGGGATTCGAAAATCAAAACTTCTCACTTTTCAAAATATTTGTAGAGTTGTAACAATTACTACTAATTTTAAGAAATTTAAGAAAAGTTCTAACAATAATAACATAACTAAGTTATTTAAGAATTTCAAGAAATAATTTTATGAATGACTTGCGGACGTCACTCGGTTTTACCCGCTTAGTTCCCGTTCCCATGAAAATACAGAGATAAAAAGTAGCCTGTGTCACCCGGGGATGTAGCTTCCCAACAGTCAATTTTTCAAATCAGCCGAGTAGTTTGTAAGTTAATCCGTTGTATAGAAAAATACATACAAAAATACAAATGTTTCCTCTTTATAATATTAGTATATATATGGATGACATGCTTATGGGCAACCGGCCTTAAAAATTGTGAGGGCAATTTTTAAAAGACTACAGAATGTGTATGGTATTTCAAATCTTTAATATATGATTATAAATTATACTTTTAACTTAATTCAAGAAAAACGTGATTTTAATTTTATTAATTTTTTGAGTATCTATTAGCTAAGAAAAAAACTCTGGTACATGTATAGACGAAAAACTTTTAGTGAAAATCCACCATAAGGAATCAAATGTGTGCGGTCTTTTGATTTCTCAATTATCCAGGTTCGACTGGATTTAAATTTTAAATATGAATCAAAAATTAAAAATATGTATAAAAAAAAAACCAAATTATTTTTAAACAGATGTATGAATAATTGAATAATGTTTGACATGCATGAAATATTAATACTTTTTTGTAACTTAAGTAAACTAAGCGGATTTGTCAGGATAATGATGGCTATATGATAGAAATGTGGTCATACTCATTCAGGATTATGATTTTATGGTGTGTATAGACTTAATGTTTGATGTATTCTTATTATTATTATATTTATTTATTTATTTATTCTGAATATTATAACATAGGTGGTATATATATCAAATATTTTTGGTTAACATAAATAATTTATGTTGTCCAGTTTTGTTACACACCACAAAAACTTTATGGACACAAAAAACTTTATAAAACATAAATAGTTAAAAATAATTGTTTTCAAATACAGTTTTAACTTATGGAATTTTTTTACATGTGATGTATTTTTCCAAATTAAAATAAAATAATATCTTTTATTTTTTCCAAAGTTTATGAAGGATTATAAAAAAAACCCAGGGAACAAAACGGAGTTAAATTAACGATTTTTTTGTGTGGTTTTATCTCAAAGTTTAAGAAGGATTATAAGAAAATTCGATTTTATTGAGAATCGTAGTAATTGAAAGTGGTTTATTTCTTCCACTTTCGTTTGAAACATTTTTGCATATGCACTTTTGATTCACTCCTATTTTCGCTGATTAACGCTTATAAATTGCACATACACTAATGTATTTTGTATATTTTTAAAAATTTAAGTACATAATTTAATTTTACAGCACCTACAAACAACTAAAAAGCACCTAATTTTCAGCATATATAAATTCAATTTTTAATACTTTTTTCTGTTATTTCACGATGTCACTGCTAGCTTGAAACTTTTTTAGCAATGATTCATATTTATGAATCAGTGCAGTAATTTTAATTTTGATTAAATTGATTTATTGGATGCACGCCATAAGGCCACATAAAAAGCCACTAATTTTATTATTCCCATAATATTATAAATGTTATTTTTTCACATAAGGACTCAATTTTCTTAATTAAATATTTGAGCACGTAATTTAATTTTACAGCATTGAAATAGCACCTAATGTTCAGCATATTTAAATTCAATTTTAAATAGTTTGCTCTGCTGCCTTAACTAATACAAGTATTTCATGGACATACAATGTGTCTATGTTATGTTTATACAAGTTTTATGAATTTTAGAGATTCAAATTCTGATTCCTTCAATCTTGTTGGTGTGTGTAATAATTCAGTTGTGGATATAATAATACATACTGTAATTCTAGCTTCTAATAAACCCATGGTAATCGGTGGGTAAGAACTGAAATAAGGATTGTACCACGAATATTACTTATGCGACATTTCTAATGAATTATTCAATGTTTTATTTAATACAAAAATGCAATGCTTTAAATAATCTAATATGAAAATATCATTCTAATACCCTACATATAACGGTTAAAAATAGGAATATTCATTTTCATATTGTCCAAATTCAGGATGAATCAAAAATTAAGATAGAGAATGAACTAGAATTCATACTTTTTTCAAGGCACCTTTTGTTTGAAACATTTTTTCGTAAGTGTAGAAATATCATACATAAAAAAATTGATGACAACTGTTCCGAGTCCGTTCGGCCGTTTTATCCAGCCGATTTGCATAATTTATTTATTTTTAATGAAAGGTATTTCTGTCCAGATGAAGCATCAAGCATTGGATTACATCTATCTTTTGATGTTGGGTTTTTAAATTTACGTTTGACATTTTATACCGATAGGCTGTGGTAATTATATTTTGCTATGGTTTCATACATTTAAATTTTCCACATGTCAACAAACAATTAAAATTTTGTGATTTTCCAATTTTTTAGCAAGGAGGAAGTATGGATTGTTTTACAATATCAGGTTTTCCATGAATATCTTCAGATCTTCCAAGCTTAAGATCTTCAAATTTAAAACTTTAATTACACACACAAGATTGAACGTAACCGTAATTTTCAGTTTTTTGACTTTCCTTTTACCCTATCATTAGTGGGGGAGGAGAGTTTCAATAAATGACAATTATATGGGTTTCATACATCCTCTTGCATTTGATGTGAAATAATTAAGGCCGCCGTTTTTCTTATCTGAAATTTTTTATATACAAGGTAAAAAGATGGCGTTTTCTTCAATCGATATGAAATGGTTGGATAATATGGGAAATTTATTTTGTTAACAATTTTACCCATGTGTGCTGAAATTTTACACAAGAGAAATTTTTAAGGATTGATGTACAAAAGCTAAAACTGATACCTAACCGAAGGACAGCTAGGATGGGTCACTTGTTGATAGATACAGGTTAAGTAAATATAACAATATGAACAAAGTAAAATATACACATTTTTTGTCTTATCTTTCAATATTTATTTCTCTAGTGATTCAGAGTTGAACAAGGTTTTTAGAATTTCCCAAGTAAAAAATGTTTGATAAAACATCAATAAAAAGTTTACACACAGCCACAATCACAATAAACTAATATTAACAAAAATGTCTTATTAAATTTCCTGTAAATTTACGTAAAAACCTTTTCAACCCTAAATTATAATAAATAAAGGCATTATAAATAAAACTTTCTACCATCAAGTTGAACGTTGGGAATGGAAAACTCAGTATAGTGGATACACTTCACATGTGTGTATATATAACATATAAATAATGACACCGCAACTAATGTTTGAAACGCGTGTGGCTTTCATGAGAAATATGTTTAAAAATTAGCAAGTGATTGTTATATTTTAATGCCCTTTTGTACAACGTCTAACTGTACGTATGTATGTATGTGTGCATATGCGACGATGTTCATTTTATTTTTGTCTATGCATGGGAACTAGATACGATCAATAATAAATTCGACTATTATAAATATCTAGTGCCTATAAATTTTTTCTATGCTGTGTATAATCACTCAAAAATGAATCTCACTACCTTTACATAAAACAGTATATATACGTGTGTAAGGTAGTGTGTGTAATATAAACCACACTTCTTATATATGTGTGTGTGTCATAGTGTGTGTAATATTTTTATTTATTGATTTAATGTATTTTTATGCATAAATAATACAAGAGATGTTTCGTAAATGGAACATCTCCTCTATTGATTATTACATATTCGACCAAGTTGTGGATGCTCGTTTACCTAAGTGAGTTTCATAGACCGGTCAAAACCGAAACAAAATTGTATAGGAAGTTCCAAAACGTCGACTTACAACGTTGAACAGTTCTTCCGAATTCGGAAGTAAAATGATATTAATAGGTTAAATTTGACCTTTAAAATTCAAAATTTGTCCAATAAGAAAATTCTTAGGATTATAAATAACACAGCTTAATTGAAAATTTCTATTTCTGTAAATTTTTATTTAGTATTTGAACAAACGGGGGAGTTTTATCATATAATTTTTTATCAAGAATTTTATACAATATTAAACTAAATCCCATTATGTTTAATCGGAACTTTCCAACACGCATTAAAGTGTAAGCTGAACAAAACTAAAAAAATTAAATTGACTAGAATTAAACCACAATTTATCTTACAATGTCACAATAAATATATCTAACTAATTTCATGGTTTTGCCTCTAAAATATAAAAAATAAATAAATAAAATAAAAATACAACAAACATTAGATATCACATAAAAATGAATAATAACATATGAAGTTACAATGAAAGCTGTTGATAATTTTACATAATTGTAACTTATTCTGTAAACATGACTGCGATATTGACACGTGACCAGATAATGAACAGGAAAATAATATCAATAACAAAAATATTAGAATGTGAATATATGGAATATTATTATAATAATTTTCTATCACATTCTAAATAATATATAAAAAACAATTTGTGGCTATATAGGCAGTATGTTGGTCACGTGTTGGGCGGGAAAGGAATAAAGAAGTTAACATTGAATCCGGTTGAGTGCGTTTGTGACGCGTGCGTCTAGTATGAATGTTTATGTATGGATCATCCATCGTCATGATGACGTCTTCGAAATGACAAAACAAAAGAGGATGAACTTGGAAATTTTTTTTATGAAGCAAAATGATATATAGTGAATATGAAACCTAAGTACTTCCGATTCAACAATATTTATCTATCTAATAGATTTTTGTATTATAGATATAGATAAAAAACTTTTTTACTTTTCACTATCAATAAATTTTCAGAAATATGATTTGTCTTTTAAATATTACCTTAAATATCAGTTCTTTTATGAGATAATCCAAACTTTCTACAAAATTATGGTCCAAATTGTGTTAACTCATAATAATAGGTGTTCAAATATTACTGTTAACCTTATCGATTTAGAACGACATCTACTGTTTTGTTTTCTTTTTCTTCATCAAATTCTTTTCGTTTTTCTTCTATTTTCACATGTTTATACATTAAGGTCCAAATATCTAGTATCTGGCTTATTGGGAAGTGTGTTAATAGTCAATTACAAAATTCCACCGTAACCTACATACAAGAAAGCGAGATAATAAAAACAATATTAAAAAAAAAAAACTTAATATCAAATGGGGGGTGGGGTGTAATAAACCTAATTTTTATAACCCAAATAAATTGTACATTAAAAAAAAACTAATTTTTAATCAACATTAAAAAGTATACAAATAAAAATTTATCACAAAAAATTGAATTGGCAAAATAAAACTGGTCTTAAAAGTAAAAAAATATTATAAATTAAATTATACTTGTAGAGAAAACTACATTCGTTTGCCCCGACTTTGAATGGTAATCGGTTACATGAAAATTATTTGTATGAGTATTTTTTAAAAAATAATTTTTAATTTTTTGTCCATTTTTTGAAGTCAATTCTATGTTTTTGGAAAATTTTTGTTTAGATTTCTTCTAAGCGATTAATATTCAGAATTTAATATACAATTTCTTATCCACTCTCACGTTTGAATAAAATTCCCACAAAGTAGAATGTTTTGAAGTTTTGCCGAATCAAAAGTAGCTTCACTACGAATAATTTACGATAAAGAGTTCATCCAAAATGAACAATAAACAAAAATTACTTTGTATTTTAACCACAAATAAAAAATAAAAGTTGTTAATACGATGTATATATATAGATGATTTGAGAACCAATCAGATTTTCATTTTATATGAAAACAGTATTTGAAGTTTGAGTATCGTTTTCTATATATAGTAGCAAATAGGTAATAGAAAAATTAGATTCATTAGTCGACAGACTATATCCGGTTGCTGGTTACTTTCTTTTATTCCGCTTCGTTGATAAATGCTTTTTATATTGGCAATTCCGTTCACCACTGTTTTACCGTTATAAAAAATAAAAAAAAAAAGATACACAATGATGTGATACAGGAAAAAACAGAAAAACGGATGAACGAACGGCGAATGATGCCTGCTACACGTAAATTTTATTTATATATAACCTTTTTATTTGTTATGTGAACAGAAAAAACAATCTATAGAATTTTGTTTTCTGTTCTTCAAAATTGAATTATTACTCTTATATTATATAAAGGAAAGTGAAAATACTTTCTTTTCGGTTTTTCTTTTTATGCGTATTTTTTGTTTCACTAGTCATAGTAGAAAATGAATTGACTTGTAAATTAAAAATGTTATATGAGCTTGAAGTATTCTATAGGTTTAATAAGTTGGTATCCAGGAATTTTCATATATATATAATTAAGCCATACAAATGAAATCTATATATTAATACGTGAAGCAAAAACTTTGCACCTCATTTTACGAAAATAGTAAGAAATTTCACACACTTAGAGAAGGACTGAAGAAGGCTAATATTTGTTTAAAATAACGAATACAAAATACATTAAATGAATAAAGAAACAGTACACACATTATGACACACACATATATAAGAGGTTTGGCTTATATTACACACACTACCATACACACTCATATATACTCTTTTGCTTATTATTACTATTGTTTAAAGATTCATTTTTGAGTCATTATGGTCGAATTTCGACCGCTGTTAGGGTAGTGTTTATTACGTAATATAATCAACAATCCAATATGCATAAATTAAAAACGATTAAAGATAACAACGAGCAGAGTAAATTGTGTAGATACCCGACATGAGATTTAGTATCAATGTTTGGATTATATTAAACGATTTGCATTCATATAATACTCTAAATATCCAGTCAATATACATATATAAGAATTTTAATTATATGTTAAATTTATTAGAGTTTATTTACATTAAAATTTTATGGTTTATCAGTTCGATCATGGATCCATTGAACCCAGTGGACCGATTTTGCTCATTAACAAGCTAAAACCCACTTTTTGTGTTTAGAATGAGTCACCAAAATTTCAACATGCCATCTCATTTTGCTTTTGAGTAAATATAGTTGTTACTATTTTTATTACTCTAGTAAACAAAAGTCAAGATTATGGCGTAGTTTTCTTCTTGACCTTTTATATACAGACCTGCAAGTGTTTTTCCGACTTTGATCTTTGTTATTAATACATACAAATTAATAATTCAAACTACATCGAATGCATTTGATAATGTAAGTACAAAAAAAAAAACAACTAATAAAATTTAGTTATTAAATAACAAGTTTTTGCTTTGTAATCACTGCAGTAAGTAAATGAATATTTATTTAAAAGTAATACTTAATTTAATAAATAAAAATCATTTATTTAGAATATAATCGAATTGAACAAGCTAAAAGTATATGCACTGTTGTACACATACAATTATTCTTACATTATTACAATGTGTAGATTAGCATTAAAATATATACAGAGTGATTTATTTAGTATTTATATTATCTATATATTAATACATGAAGCAAAAACTTTGTATCTCGTTGGACGAAAATTGGACAGGCGGAGGAGTATGAAATTTGGCACAGTTATAGTTTTTTATAGAGCAGGGCTGAAGAATATTAATATTCTTTTTAAATTATTTATAAAACATTACACACATATATAAGAGGTGTGGCTTTATATTACACACACTACCATGCACACGTATATACACTATTTTATTTATTATACGGTTTTGGTTAAGGGCATTCATATTTACTGTTTAGTTTAAAGTAACTCAGATTCAATTTTGAGTGATTATGGTGAAATATCGACAGCTGTAATGAGCCTATAGTTACTATAAATACAAGTAAATTGTTTTCATAATACAACAAGAGTCGTTGAAAACAACTTAGTTGTAGAGTCTGAAAATCGTACAATCGAATGACTGTATCAAGGACCATGTGTTATTTAACTTTTCTTATTGGGAATTTGTATGTTTATCAATGTAAATATTTTTATGTAATTATATATAAAAATTGTAATATCCTATATATGAAACTCTATATAGGATTATTTTATTTCAATTTTTCTTATACCGAGAGAAGCAAAAAACGATCGGTATACGAAAAACGCTTATTTCGATTTTTTATTGATGCTAGAGTCCTGTTACAGCGGTCGAAATTTGACCATAATCACTCGAAAGTGAATCTCACTACCTTTAAGTAAAACAGCATATATATGAGCCTTTAAACAAAACAAAATAGTATATATATGTGTGTATGGTAGTGTGTGTAATATAAGTCTCATCTCTTATATATGAATGAATAATGTTTTTTTCTATTTTTTGAAGGCATTTTGTGCATAATAAAAAAAAATATATTAGCATTTTTCTGTCCTTCTCTATATAAATAATAAATGTGCTAAATTTTATACTCCTCCGTCCATCCAATTTTCGGTATAAATTTTTTGTTTCACAAATTAATTTATAGATGCTGATAACTTTATATACAGCCTTTTCATATAAAAACTGTAGATAATATATATAGTAGTGCAGTTATATTTGACTAAAATTTACTATTGAAAATTGAAATCTAAAAGTTTGTAATAAATACACATTGTATAAAACTATATGTATACTGTACTGTAAATGACTTTATATGAATGTTTTGGCGTCTTTTGGAGAGGGATGAGATGAAAAACAACCACAGCAGCTCGAGTATTATAGATATTCCATACATAGATACCCGCATACAGTCTTATACTAATGGATTTTGAACGAAAACTATAGACAACTTATTTATGGGGAGTAAAGCTAAACTAATAGGATAATTTAATAATCATAAGCCAGTTGAATAATCGAGATTCGTTCAACTTTATTGTGTACATGTTATAAGTTTATAATGTCCTTGTATAAGTGCACATCATATACACTTGACTGTTTGTTATAATGTATACAAGAAATCGTATGCTTTGAATGTATACAGTTTTTTGTTACAGTCGTAACACATTTTCAAAGAACATTTTGTGTGCAAGTTGTATGATTGTAGGCATAAAGATGACGATAAATTTATAACAAAATTAAATAATTTCATAAGTCTTTCAAAGATAACGAATTGTAACGGTAAAAATTTATTATATAATAATACAAAACTAAGTTTAAAATTCGAAGAAGATACAATGGTAAAAAATTGTTCAGAATTCACTTAATAGATCTATAAAATTTGGAATAGTCAATTTAAAAAAAAACTCCAACAAATATTGAAATATTAAAATGTTAAAATTAATTCTTGAAAATCGAATTAATCGAGCTAAATTATTATTATCAAATTTATCGTAATATAAAAAAGTATGAAATTATTAATGAAAGTATAATATTCTTTACTACATATAGATATTTATTTAAAAGTTGTTATAAAATTGAAATACTTCCCTATTAAATCTTTATAATTTATCTATCTCGAATTTTCCAGAAAAGATAATTCTTTGTTTCAAAGTCAAACAATTCAAGACAATATATATATCAAGGATGATTTTCTATTTGATAGAAATAAAATTTCTCTCATTTCCTAATTTTGATATGTATTTGCCCGAAACTCTCAAGTTCTTCGTTCATCTTTGAAACGATATGATGCGAAAAAACCCCATTCAAAAATAATGAATTGCTTAAGTTTCATTCATAAAACTATCGACGGAGAATTCTTCAGCGAAGCGAGGATATAACAGTTAGTTTCATATAAAATTGTACATTCTGTATGATTCTATGTAGATTTTGTGGAATGTATTTATATATAATAAAATATGATATGATCTAGCCCCCTTTGTTTGAAGTGCCAACGGCGATTTGATCTCTTCCAGTCAACGGACTATCCAACTAGAAAGAACATTCAATATTGGTAGCCATAATAATAATAATAAAATTATTAAGGACGTTCCTAATGTTAAAAATTGATTTTGCTTATGAAATTTCTATTTCAGATTATTTTTTGAATGAAAAAAATATATAAATTAAATTTTTTTTTAAGAGGATAATCTTTAATAGTGATGGATTTTTACGTTGAGCCGAGGGATCTGAGCCTAGGGCAGCATGATTTTAAGGGCAGCAATATTTTCTAATTTTTAAAATTGTAGGAGCAGTAACACGTTAGAATTATTTTAATTCGAATGTCGGTGCATTGTGAATTATTTCTTAGATCAGTATTAGCCTTTGAAAACATATAACCAGAATTTTTGTAAATAATTAATATTTATTTTTACGTTTACAACTTTTATCTGAAGATGGTTGGCGCAAAATGCATGAGCGTATGTAAACCCACCAACAAATTTATAATGAAAGAATGCTGTTTAATTATGTCAAATATGTTGTGATAAAATTGCCATTATGTTCTTTTTAAAGTACATCAATAAAAAAAGCCTGGCACAATTTTTCTTCTTAGAATTACTGTAATTTTAAGCAAATTATGTGTTTTTATTTCAAAAATTACAAAATAAGTCGTATTATTTCCATTTTAACGCAATTTTATTACTGTGTTAATGATATCTTTGCTATCTATGATTACAATGAATTCCATTTTGACGATTTAGCCTTAAAACTTTGAAGTCAGAGCCTGAGGTGTAGCAATTTAGAAGAAAGCAATTGTAAAAATTAAAAATTTGAAATAAATTTTATTCAAAAGTATATGAATAAAAATAAAAAGTTCAATTCTTTATTATTAATTAGGACGAAATTTGCGTATGTGCCTACGATGGAATTTCGGTATAAATCCACCACTGATCTTTGAAACTACAAAACTGATTCTAGCATACTTTCTTAAAGAGATGATTATAATATAAGATTATATACAGAGTTTAGTACGATGCTTTGTGTTCAACTGATTGAGGGACTATCCCAGTGTTAATTATGATTACAAAAATTGAAAAAAAAAAAAGAGTTTCACTGAGTTTCTGCTTTTACCTTTCCAAGAAATTTCATTACACTTTTTTTCCAGATTTGTTATCTTTTACTTGCCAAGTCACCAGAAAAATAATAAAAACTATAAAAAATAAGTTAATTTTTTTCATTTTATTACATTTTCAATTAATGATTTTTTAAAAAAATCGAATGAAAATTGCAATCTCAATCTCACAAAACGTTCGTTTCAAAATCAACAATAATAGGAACCACGTATTAAACATTCAATCTTTAACAGAATTTTTCTGACAAATTTTCTATATTAAGTGAAAACTTCTTAAAGTATATATTTAAATTTTCTAATAGATTCATAGAAAACTGATTTTGTTGACAACGGCCTTAATGTTACGAATACACAGTATATAGAATGGCTTGCTGCATCCTCTATATATAATATAATAACAACATATAACACATAATACAAACATTAAAATAATGATTCAATATTTTTATTGATTTAGACTGTCATAATTTATTATAAATGTGTTTACTTATATGTTTAAATTGAGTTATTTTATTATAAAGTTACAAACGAACGAACGAGCCAACGAAGAGAACATTTTATTATTAGATTAAATAATAGAAAATCAAGGGGGCGTTATTTGTATTGGATAATATATAAACAATGAATACAAAAAAAAAAAAAATACAAATAACAAACAAGTGTAGTTAGTTTGAATTTTGAAATTCAATTATACAATCACTGTAGTCAATTTTATTACTTTTTTTTCTCATGTGCATCATGTAAACATTGAGGCTTATTGTGGAAGAAATGGAGGTCTCTATTTAGAATTGTTCGATACCTCAATTGATACTATCCAAATATCAAAAAAAAACCCTCAATCTATTAATGGAAAACACCCAACTGAAAAATTCATAAAAATCAATTTTTAGATTCGTTAGAACTGTTAAAAAACTGTTAAATTGTAAAGGTATTATAGAACTTATTCACAATGAACAAACTACAATTTATGATTACTAGAATTTTTTTTGCTGTATGAAAGAATTTTTCTTAATCTGAAATACATAATTTTGAAATAAATATATTTAACGGCATAGTAATTATACTCAGCAATATATCATTTATAAGAGATATATAGATATATGAGAGTGTTTTATTATACATACTACTATACACACGCATATATATTGTTTTGGTTAATATACTATTTTGTTTAAAGGCCCTAAGATTCACTTTTGAGTAACTTTAATCGAATTTCAATACCTATAACGGGACGTGAATAAAAATACAAGTTAATCGCATATTCCTTGAAACATTCTATATTATTTAGTACAAATGGTAAAATCTGATCTTGTGTTAGCAGTGAATAGTTATGAAAACCACAATTTGTATCCTATGCTGTTTTTATTAAATATGTTTAAATTATTATCTAGTCAAAATATGGTATAAATTTCTGCAATGTTTTTAATTGTTTCATATTACATTCATGTTTTCATAATAAAACAAAATTTGAAAATTTATGCTGTGTATAAATATAACTGTACCTGGAAAATAATAGAGAAACTGCATTGTAATTAATTAATTTTTTTAAGTTTATAAAAAATTACTTTTTTTAAGTTAAAAAGAAATTATCAATTTCCAGGTTTTACTTTCCAGTATCGAAATATTATTTTTGCCATTTCAAGAAAAAAATTTTACGTGGTTGAATACAACACTCAAAAGTTAATGAACAAAAAGGAAATTATTTATAGAAGTTTTTAATTTAAAATTATGTTTTACATTTCATGTTTTTGAAGGCGAGTTTTTCTTCTCATGAATATGTTAAAGCCCCAAACAACACTTATTTAACAGGTGATTCCTTTTATTGCCAATTTTAGAGCGAACGTTTTATCAGATAGCAAACGTAATTTTCTCACGTTTACATAAAAGAAGTGAGAATAATTAATTTAAAGTATAGTTATTATATTTCTATAAAAAATTATGTCAAGCGGTATCGCTTATTTAATGAAAAATGTTGGCTACTTTTGGTGGTTTCAATTTCGCGTGATCTGACAGGTAAAATACAAGGACTAATTGCACAATAAAATTTCTTTTGTATTTCTGCGCTTGGAAAGGTAGTGAAAGGAGCTCTGTGAATCTCATCCTTTGTCAATTTTAGTTAACATAATTTACATTGGGATAGTCTTTCAATCAGTTATACACGAATCTCTCTCGGAAACATGCTAAAAGTCGTATATGACAATAAGTCTTTAAATAAATTACGTTAGACTCTGATGATATAGCTTTTCTATCGCTTAAAGAATAAAGTTTTGGAACGTGACCGGTAAAAACTTAACTAACTAATAAAACAAAAATATTCCCATATGACCTTAAACAGTTGAAATACGACGCTTTAATGATCAAATGAACAGGAAATTATTGATCAATAAAATTAATAATCCTTTGTAGCGTTTCTAATTGAAGCAGACAAAAAAAAACTAATGCTCTGTAATTTTCAATAAAAATATTTTATATCAAATTAATCATATTTTTTCATTGACAACATATGGTTACAACTGGTTCAATAAAATTACATTATGTAATAACATGTAAGTACCCAATGTAAGTGACATCATATACATACACATAAAATATAATCTTAATTATTTTTTATTTTTTATTATGATTGATAAATCACCTATAATAATCGTTCAATGAATAAAATAAAATAAAATAATAATCGTCTACAATGAACTCTAGTTAGTAGTTAATACATATTAACTTTTACATCCTACTAATGTGACAAGTGTTGCTGCTCCTGCTGTCTGTTATCTAGAATATACTTTGTATAAGGTATAACAGAAGAGCATGTGGTCGATTCTTCCAAATGAGTGGACGCATTTAAGCCGCGGATTAATCTTCTATTTTATGCTATATATTCCATTTGGTTACATAATATTTTTTTATTATTATATACCGGGTGTTTTAAAGCTTAGAAAGCAATCATGTTTTCTTTACTTTCTTACTAAAACAATATAATATTGAAAAAAAAACTTTTTAGACGTTGTTTGTTGCGTGTAGAGTTTTAGGTGTCGTTGTCATGTCATGTTCCTCGGCAGTCAATGGGAGATTAGGCAAAATACTCAATTCTCCAAATTTTTTAAAATTATCATTTCAGATATCAGTTAAGTAGGTTCAAATGGGGGTAGTCTATGACCTCCATATTTGGGTTCAAATTAGGGTATATTATTTCCAATTTAGTTCATTATCAAAACATTAGATAACTATTTTTTTTTCTGAATGTTTTTCGATTTTTCATTGTTTTACTCTTATCTTAATGCCTTTTAATGGTTATATTTTGATGTATATGAGGTCTAAAAAATAATCTTTAAGATGATAAAATTGAGAAAAATTTATTTATTTAAAAGATAAAATATTAAAACATAACAGTTTTATACGCCTATATTATTGTATAAACATTTTGAGGAAAGTAATCGCAAGAGCTTGTTAATTATTTGCGTCTGGATGTTAGATTTGGCTGATGGCTGGTCTCAGCAGTGTTAACGTTCACTCTACATTCGGCAGTCCCTATACTTACCTCCATATAAACCTTTTCCTTGGATCAGTTTCAGCTTTTTGCAAACCTCATTACGCCATTGCTGAAGATGCTTTATAGTCTTTATTGAAACTTTAAAAAAAGTGATGGTAACAACTAACTGTAAAGAGTTAACTGTAAGTTGCAAATAATTCAATATCAAAGTTTGAACTACTTTAATCATTAGCATTCATAAAACACTAGTCTATACATTTTATATAATACTGTGTATTAAATTATACTTTTTTTTATTAGCCAAATTTGAGCTAGAAGTGTGGCGTATCCAAATATTTAAAACAATATTTTTTGGACATTTCACAATAGATATTTGAACTGAAAAAATAAACATTTTTTGTCTTTGAAATTTTTTCATATCGTTCATAAGTTACGACCATTGATTCATCGGACTCAATAAACTGATTTTTCCAATTCAAGAACTTGATGTTACTTTTTAGAAATATAATACAGCTCCAAAATTTTAGACGCTACCATTTTAATTTTTTGATGACAGACGGGCGGACAATCTTAAATGGACAAATTAGGTGATTCTATGAACACTTATACGAAAATTTATTTGTGCAGTCAACTTTTTTAGCGTAACAAACTTTATACTAAAATTAATATACTTTAAGATATACTATATATGTCGAGTAATTAAAGCAATGAGCATCAATCTATAAGCTAGAAATGAAAAAAAAAATGCATCTTGATTACTTTAGATAACTAATAGTTTTTGAGTGACGATTTTTTTGGTGAACTTTCATTTCAAAACAGAGCTTGTATTTACAAGAAAAGCGGAAAATAAAATAACCGAGAATTCAATCAACTTCCATTACCAACAAAGTAAACACTATGTATATACGTATTTTCTAACACACATTATACATGTTTAGTCTAAAAATAGTGAGAATTATGATAACCCCCCATGAACTATTACGCATGTTATATATGTATAATGTATATATATATTTATACGTATGTATGTAAAGTAATACTGTAGGATACATCGTATTATTTACCCTCATTTGATTAGAATCCCCTATTAAATAAATTCAAAGTAAGCTTTTTATTACAGGGCAAGCATACAGAGAAACATAAGGAATTAATTCAAATAAATAAATGCATATTATTATTATTATTATTATTATTTTTATATATCATCTATAATATTTTTGTTTTCTTTTGAATAATATTATCGTTAAATCTTTCTAGTAAGGATACGCATTAATATTTGGTATTAAAAAATTTTCACGTTCAGTATTAGAAAGAATGGTGTAGGTATGGTGAAGAAAAAACGTTCAGTGAGTTTGTTAATCTATTTTGATTGAATTCACACTTATTGAAAATGAAATAAATTGACAAGAATATATTTGTTGTATTCATTTTTAGTTTCTTGTATAAAAGGAAGTAAGTATGGCCAAGAAGACAATAATGACTTGGAATATTTGATTAAAATGATATTCAATAATATTGGAGCTTGATTATTTAATTAGTATTCCATAATCAAATTTTCATTGGGAGTTTATTTTCATTGAGAAATCAAGCTCCTGGACATTAAAAAAAAATGCCACCTAAATCACAGTACATACCTAGTCTTACCGAACACAATGAAAAAAAATAATAAGGGACCGAACTAAATTTACTTTTCCTAATTTCAATTGAAGCGTCTTAACTTCACGAGCATAGATCTGTAGTAATTTTTTAATTGCTTATAATGCTTGAATATAAGCAAGGCATGGACGTTCGAAATTCCTAGTTAATCAAAGAGGGTAATACAATTTAAATTTAATTTTCAAGTTATGGTATTGAGTCTAGTTTCATATTTTTTTATTTGAAATGAAGTAAATTTAGAATCAGTCTGGTACCCCATTAGATTCTAACAGGATTACCATTAAGTAATTGGAAGTATTTTGTCTTCCAGTACCTAATACCATGTGATAGTATCAAACGTAACCCCAAATTTTCTAATGCTCGTCGTATAGAATTACTAGTTTTTTCATATTTGTATAATTATTCTTCGTGTGTAATGTATTCTTGCGTAGAATGTAAATCGGTTAGGGACAATTTTTTCTCAGAAAGTGTTCTCTATTTGACAAACGTAAATTTACTTTAATATGTTTTTTTTCATTATTATATATATTCGTTATCTATATATTAAACAAATTGACGAAAATTTCTCGAGTCCGCCCGGCCATTCTATCCAACCAATTAGCATAATTTTCTTAAATGTATGATTGTACTTTCCAGGTAAAGCCTCAAGCATTGGATTTACCTGTATCTATTTCTTATGGGGGTTTTTCTTTCTCAAAGTGTTTTGATAGTTTTGTATCCCATCTCCAGTTGTACTGAAGACAGAGGATTCAATTTAGTCAAAAAACAGTAACTCAAAATCTTTCATTTGAGCTATAGAACACTTAAATTGGATAAGATGGAGGAGCGGAACGCGCAGACATTCAACTTTACTTTCAATTCTTGATGAGATTTATTGCATTCAAAGTTAGATATCTCCTGTATTAATGAATATAGTAAGATTTGATCTAAGATCACTAAGAGACTCTACACCTATCATTTGAGATATTAAAGACTCGAATTGGAGGAGATTGAGATTGTTTAGAGCACAACACACACTCATCATTTTTTGTATATGATGGTTAATAATTTCATATATGTTTGAAAAATATAACAGTTATTTAGAATTTAAGATTAAAATTAAGAAATGAAATTATTATCAACAATCAATGGTACGGAACATTTGGGTCCACAAGTTTGATTGAATCTCAGGTGAAAATTTTGAATACCGAATAATAGCAAAATATTCGAGATACATCCAGTAATCCAGCGTATGAAATAATGTGGAAATAAATCTGAATTTGATTTATTTTATTTAGTCCTAAAATTGTATAAATTCATTTAGAAAAAAAAAAAAAACAATTACATTAGCACTACAAAAAATGGAAATTTATCCTCAATATAAAAAGTAGAAGCATAATATTTTATGTAATAATAAAAAAAAAAATAAAGAAAAAGGGGAAATAGAAGCATATTAAAATAACCCTTCTATACCCTTTAACGATATTTTGCAATTAGCTAATGAATGAATCAAGTTTAGTCATCAGTCCTTACTTATTATTATAATGTTTAGATTGACGATATAAATGAATTTAATAAAACCAGCAAAGAAATATGTCCATTTACTTAGCGTCTAGAGCAGCGTAACCGGCTTAGTGGCCAAGTGAGTAAAGGTACTAATATCTTCACACTTTTGACTATTTAGATTTGAGGTTGCGGGTTGGAATCTAGGCAGCCGCAGTTTGATCAATTATAGTAATAGAAAAAGAGTCGGTTGCTTTATCGAACCGGCTAACCGTCTCCACCAACCACATAATAACAATATAATTGTCACCTTGTGCTAGGAAGGCATCTTCCATTTCAGCTGATGGAGCCGAATTAATTAATTAAAAATGCAATTATTAAATGTGTTTTCATAAAGCTCAGGCGTGATATAAGTAGTACTAGCTACTAGAAACCTATAAGATGACCAGATATGTTGGCTATATTTCGATACCAGAAACAGGTAAAATAAATTTTTTGCTTCATATATCATAAGACTGCTAATCTTATTTGAGTTTGCGGTTGATGAATCTGGCCCGCCATTTGTTCCTTAGAATCAAACAACTAAAACAACGGAGTTTCGCATTTAATTTTTAAAATTACATTTTATTAAACTATAATTTATTTCATAATCTATTTAAAGGAAAGTTTAAACGCAATTTTTCTTGTCGTTTAATGTCTCTTCAAAATTAGGTATTACAACAACTGTACAATTTCATTTTTTGATTACAACGGGTAAACATCAAAGTCATAATTTTTTATTCGACAAATATCAAAAGAATTCAACTGCTAAATGTTATAAAATTAATGCAAAGCAAAGATCATACTTTTATCAGAATTTTAATATAACATTTTAAGGAAATAATTAATTAAAATTTTTCGAAAAAAATCGAAATCGGCTTGAAGAACCTAAAAAGTAAAAAATTATTTTAAATTAGATACTTCTTTATTATGTCCAATATATACTCCTAAATCATTCCTTCATTTTTTAGTAATTTTTCTGAGACTCTATAAAAGTCATAGTACTGTAGAGATGTTCTTAGGTTCGGAATAAACTATCCATAAACCCAAAGTTTTTTTTTTTTCAAATTAAATTAGCCGATTTTTGCAGAAGCCATTTGCTACATCTTGAATTATTTTTAGTTCCACAATTAGATGTTCTTTGGATAATACAATATTTAAGGCCCGATAAATGAAAGAATCATATGCTACGGGTTTTTTTGATATCATGAATGAAGTGAGTCAAGAGGATTTGTTATGCCTGTGCCGCTTGGTTTCCGGTATATATCTTGTTTGGCAGAGTTGAAAAGGCAAGAAAATCGTGTTTGTGTAACAAAAAGAAAATCTACGATGTACAAGCTTTTTTTTTGTGTATAAAGAGCAGATCCATTATGTAACAGATTCAATGCATTGATGACAAGATTAAAATAGAGCCAGCAAAGTGTATAAAACCGTAGCATTAACAAACTGTAAGCGTAGTATATATACAATAATAAATATATACTATATTAGAGCAGGGCCAGCCAAGTGGTACTTTAGTGTAGAAGAATAGAGCACAGCTTTCTGTCAATGAAATAATGTTAAGAATAGATTATTAAATAATAAGAATCCAAAGCTTGTCATTTTTAAATCTAGATTATCCGACTTCTACTGCAATTTTTAAATATTTTTTCAAAATGCCAAAAGTATTTATTTTTATCCAATATTCAAAAAAAAAGGTTCGAATATTTCTGAATTGTTTCGAAAAAACTGCGAGAAAACGACATATATTCTATCTTTATGGTTTAAAAGTGTGGTCAAGGGTTTTGCACATTAACGAACCTAAACTCGCTTTTTATGTGTGGAATACGTCACCAAAATTTCAACATCTTATCTTTTTTTGTTTTTGAGTAATCTTACCGGACAGACAGACAGACAATGCGGAAATGGTTGATTCATTCAATACCTT
This sequence comes from Chrysopa pallens, assembly GCA_020423425.1. Taxonomy (NCBI): domain Eukaryota; kingdom Metazoa; phylum Arthropoda; class Insecta; order Neuroptera; family Chrysopidae; genus Chrysopa; species Chrysopa pallens. Next base: position 41,612,937 of record CM035594.1, read on the forward strand.
TACACAAAATTTTGTTTGTGGTTTCAATATTGTCAAGCGTTACTAACTTAAGACTAAACTTTGTATACTCTTTTATATTACGAAATCGATTGGAAAATTTTAAATGTTTCAAAAGTCTTATTATCTAAAATGGACGATGGGTCTTAAATATATTTAGTTTATAGAATTCATTGCTCTATTTTTACATAGTAAAGTACCTCTAACTCCTGATCCTGTATGTATGTAACACTAATATATAAATATGTACTATATTGTATGGGGGGGTTGTTATTCTTTACATGAGTGAATACAGTCAGTGTTATATAATAATGATGATTGTTTGAAATATTTAATAAAATAAAGTGTTGGCTGCCTTTAGTTTTATTTTATTTTATATAATAAGTATATATTATTAGGTTGTTTCTGATCGATTAAACATTTGATGTATTTTTTGTTGACTATTTGATAATCAGTTTTAAGGAGACACATGGTGTATGCACAATATATGTAGTATTATTATCTATATTTTATGTATGTTGTGATTGATAATAACTTGTTCACTGAAATTATATTTAAACTATTTAAATTTTTTACTTTGTTTTTATATTGCTAAAAAAGGACAAAAGGAGATTAAAAAAATTTACTGAATTTTTCAACAGGTATTTATTTTTGTGCCCTAAATATACTCTAAAAAGCAAAATTGAGCCACAAACCACGAACATAATAACTCTGAGTGTTTTTGGAAAATCAGACATTCTTCAAGAAACATCAGAATCGTGAATAGCGTATCGGAAAACTTTAGTGATCAATTTGATAGTTTTGGAAAAGCTTTTTACAAGAAGAACATATTAAGTCCACTATTATAATTTTCACTTCTAACATCGGAATACGTTTTATTTCCGACATTATAATTTGATTAATTAAATCTTTTCTTTTTTTTTTTAAATCGGATATCTTATATAATGATACGGAGTAATTGGTACGCATAATAGGTAATAGTTACTTCGATAGTGATAAATAAACCACAAACTTTGTAAAAATTTAAAATTTATATAGACATTTATTTTAAACACTAGGGTTTCAAGGTGTGACGTCATTTTGGTAAAAACTATTGTTATCTGTCAGTTCAATCGAATCAGTTAATTGGTAAAATAATATTTGAAAGTGTTTGGTTTAATTTACCGGTATTACGTCATAGCAAACAGCGTTTTTACAGGAATAAAAAGGTTACAATTTTTATATAATTTTATATCAAGAAATCGAGTTTATTGTGAAAAAATATTTATTTTTTGTCAGTTTGTCAGTTCAATCGAATCAGTAAATCTTAATTAGTAAAATATTATTTGAAAGTGTTTGGTTTAATTTACCGGTATTACGTCATCAAAAATGCCAGACAGCGTTTTTACAATAATAAAAAGGTTACAATTTTTATATAATTTTAAAGCAAGAAATCGAGTTTTTTCTTAAAAAATATTCATTTTTTGTGACTTTTTATTAAGAAATCAATATTTTGAAGTACTTTTTTAAACATGGTAAACTATCGAGTATTTTACGTAGATAGAAGCTTTTTTGACACCAGTTATAGTAGGAGCTTTTTTTATTTGTAACATTTCAATGCATCGAATATATCACCAAATGCATTCACAATGATTAAACCATGCAGTAGTCAGTGAACATGTTGATATATATTTCATATGTATCTTTCGAATTTAATGCTTTTTTATATCAACAGTACAACATAACAGTATAGCAGTAATACGATGTTTCGAGTATTTTAAATGCATGCCTGAATGAATTTTCTATTACCAATTAAATTTACATATGAACAATGAAGTATGTTTATTTATGTTTTATTTTAATATATATTTATAAAAAAAAAAAAAAATTAAATCTAAACAATATTGTTTTTCAATAAACTACTACAAGGGTAAGATAAACATTGTTAAATTTTATTTCTATATTTAATTATACTTTAGAAAGTCAAACAAATGAAAATTATAACTAACAGAGTTGTTTGTTTAAATACTCTGCTGGTACTTGTCTATTTTCATTTGAATTGTTTTGTAATTATTATTATTATTAAAATACTTAAAGTTACTAATAGATACCTCAAATTTCCTCGAATGTACAATATAAATTCTTTTTGTACAAAAACAAAGTTATGATTTCTGTATTCAGTAATTTCTGATGATGGTTATAATATAATACAAAAATTTGATTTGAAGACATTGTGACGAATTGGTAATTTTTTTCTTCTAAATACCTGGAGTTCTCATTTATAATAAATTACTACTACTTGCTCGGCGAGTTGCTGTCGTAGAAGAAATGTATTCGGTCTAAGAGCTCATTATAAAGAAGTAAGAAAAATTTTTGAATCGTGTCAAAATTTCCTAACTAGCTTCAAAATTTTTAAGAGTTATAAACAAATATACAAAGAGGCTGCTTGTTCGGATAAAAAATTATCCACTCTCTATGTATTTTGGTTATTTTACCTACAGGTTTATGCTTAGCATCCTCATTTATCGAAAAATGACTACGTACAACACAATTCTTCCAGAAAGGAATGGGTCCAGAAATTACCTGGGACAAAAGTTGTGGTATTTTAGAGTTATGCAACTAAGCTTTCGGGAAAGTTGTCTTTTGGATTTACTTTGAAACTGGCACATATGATCATTTTATTCTGCAATTGGACCACTAGATTGCTAGGTGAGTTTGAATAATATCTGATAATAAAACTTGGACCATCTTCTAATTGCAGATCTTTTCTAATTGTCATTTTTGCGATATTCTATCCAATTTTCAGATGTGGCTACAAATGAAATATATCGATTTGAAAATTGAAAATTTTGAAAGTATAACTGGTTGCAAATTTTTCATTCTCGAATGAAATCAGGCAACAAAATATAATTCGCTACCTGCATAGGAGGACTCCATTCGTATGGAAAGTTATATTTCGTTATGTTCGTAACATTTTATAAATAAAGAAAGACATGGTAGACATCACCATGAAAATACCAAAAAAGGTGAAACCGTATTAATAAAGGAAAGACCGAAAACTAAGAAAATAATTTCATATGAGGTTCAGTTAGGAAAGACTAAATAAGCCAGAGAATATAGCCAGTGATACAAAATGAGAAAAAAAAAAGTTGTTGCGCCAATAATGATTCGACTGAACGAAAGCAAAACTATTATTATTTGTAGTTTCAAAAGTAAGCCAATAACAGAAAACGAGTAAAAATGAAGGAAGTCAATCATGAAAATGAAATCAGTTGGTATGGAAAATCTGTTACACTAATAAATAAATATGTTTCAAACCCATGCAAACCTTCATATATACATAATATTATACAGATAGATAATGTTTTCTATTAATACAGATACAATATTATTATTACAAGCAGTGATTGTGATTATTATATCCTTTGCATGTTGGTAAAATCTCACGGAGATTGATTTAACCCTCAGAAAACTGTCTCGGAATTAATTTCTCTACCTAAATAATGGTAGTCACTTCTCTTCTCATTTCTACAGTAAACATACATACAATGTTCATCGAATAAAAGCATTCTCTTCATAGACTGAATCGGTGTGTAGTGTATTATTTGTTCACACAACATTATTTATAAAGGGTGTTATCTGGCAGATTTTCAACGCTTTATCATCTCAAATTATATTAATAATGATAAGATCAAAAACCTTTTTAAAAAAAATTTTTTCAACTTATACGCGGAAAGCTGTCAATTCAAGTTTATAACTTGTGGTCAAAAAATTATCAATCCATTACCAAGACACCATACATGAACCAGTAAATATTGACGTCAAGAGTAAAATAAGTGTAAATTTATTTAATTTTGAAATTTTACTGGAGTTGCCATATTATGCACATCAAAATTTACGGTGGTATCTTTTTCAAACGTTTTCAGCTATCAATAATTAATTATAACCTTACGATGGTTCAATTTTTCTTACGACAATTGTCAATTGTCTAAATTTATATCAAATTTATGTTCTGAATTCAGCAGGGTATAAAATTGCGAGTAAAACCTCACTGATTTTACGGTCATCTACAAAAGTATGACATATTCAACACCTGCAAAAATGTTTCCAACTTTTGTAGTATTTGTAGTAACCCAGTTTAAAAATCTTTATTTGAAAAATTACACCCGGTTCATTCAAAATTAAGAAAAGTTAAAAAGTTATCTGTGCTTCCATTCAACTTCCATCTATTTCTGTAACAAATGTTTCTTAGCATTTTTTTCCAAAATATATTTAATAGTTGTTTATCGTCTTATCAAGGCATAAACATTATACTTCAATTTTATTGAGTTTACTTTTTTCTCCAGAAATGTCTTGCTCAGATGCATCTCCAAAGAGTTCTAATGAATTTTCAACGCAGTAGTTCCCTTGTTTTCTTTATTATCTCAATTTATAATAATTATTATAATTGTTTGAGTCTGGAATTGTATTGTTCGCAGACAACACTTTGTCTGAATCTTTGTTTCTTGATGGTGATCACTATTAATTTTATTTTAGGCTGGTCAAAAAATATTTACAGTTTCCTTTGACATATCACTAAGGGTTATGACAGCAATATCCAAGTTTAAGTCAATTCAGGAGCTTTGACAGTTTTGTATTAGTTTGCAATAGATATTGTCTGCTAAAAGGACCCAGCTGCTGATGACGATATTATCAGCCTTGTGGTCCTATTAAGCATCAAAGTTTTCTATTCATATGCACAGTATATCCTCACATCAGGCTAGAATTGCTCTTATCATGTTTTTATTATACTTGTACGATTTTAAAAATGAAGAGCGATTATAAAAAGTGATTGATGAATATAAAATCACTTGTACTATTACAAAAATAAATGCACGCATTTACACAAAATAATTCTCTTTTCTCTTTTTTATATATGTTGCCATATAGTTTGTACCTACCATGTTCTTCTGTATCATTATATAGAGAATGTACATAAAAGTTTTCTCTTATTGTATTGTTCCCTCTGTCAGTCTTCCCTCACCTTGTTATTGTTGTCCATGCGAATGTCGCGATTGTCCACATCACCGACTTGTTTATTCACCGTGATGATGCAAAACCAACTTCAAAATTACAATAAAACTACAATACTACTTACTGACTTTATATAAAATTTATCTATGTATTTTATTCGAATAAGTATGAATGTTCGTTTATTTTATACACAGAAAAAAAGCTTTGGTTCTTGCTGATTATTGTTTGATATCTCACAGCTTCACCTGTACGAAACTTTTTACTCAAATCTTTTTTGTACTGCAGTCGAGAATGTATTACGTTAGGATTGGAATACGTCAATTATACACGGAGTAAGGATTTTAGGAAAGAATCGGATTGAAACTATTCGCTTTCCCAAAAAAGAGATGGGAGAAAAACTCTCGATTGTAAAAGTTAAATTTTATACGCATGACACATTTCGTCAATCGAGAAAACTGAATCCTCATTATATAAGTGTTATATCTGCATTAGACTTGCGCTAATTCGTTCACCTTTGGGACCGCTGTTTTTAGTTTGCCATAAAACGAGAACAAGTTCGCTCTTTTAGTTGTCAAGTTCCTTTAAAAAAGATACCTCTAAAATGTAAACCTTAATTTCTTTTATTTTGATTAAAACAGTAAAAATGCTTGGCAGTCTAATAAAATATATTCAAATATATATTTTTGGGATATTTAAAAAAAATATGTTTGGACTGATTTCTATGAAAATCCATATGTAAAAAAAAGAACCAGGGAACTATTAGCCAGATCCATGCACCCCAGTTTGTTCAGTTCACCAATAAATGCTCTTCCGTACTAGATCGTTCACGAACTACCCAAATCTAAACCGTATTCATCTGCCAACAAACTATTTACTTCGAATCTACTTGCGTGAAAAGTTATACATAATATATTAAGTTTTCTAAATCTTGATGTGAGTTCATACAATAATAAAAGACAAAAGAGACGCCAACTAACAAACAAACAAGGAATCAGCTATATATCAAGGATTTAATGTAGAACTCTGACTTTGCAAGTTAAAGTTCTGTTCTGCGTTGATAAATCAGTCATTGAAGTCAGTCACGGTTTACTTTTATACCTACAGATTTTGTGGTAAATTATAATTAAAAAAATTGTTTGGCATGTATTGAAATTGTCTTAACACGACACAATTTTCTCTTTATGGTATATTGAACAATAGAAAAGCAGTACTTATTGATTTTATATAAATAAAACACATACATATTTACGTATAGAACCATATATCTAAATTAAAAATGGCATATTAATGTATATGTATATATGTAAGTTTATTTAATGTAATTCTGTACAACTGTGATTAATCGAATTAAATATTATTATATTATTTTAAATAACAATACATAATTGTTTTTGTTTTTGTTTATTTTTATTATTATTGTTATAATCATTTCAAAACTAAAATTTTCACTAAATGTTTTATGATATTGTCGTATATGTTAACTGAACATAATTCAATTTCTTTTATAAAAGTGAAATTTTTTTATTTATTTTTTACTTGGCGTATATTTATGTGAAAAAATACATATGAAAGTTTATCGTATTTAGTGCCCTTTATACAAAATTTTAGTATGATCACTAAAATATCCATCACACTCATAGCTCAAACTCGAAAATAGATAACAAGCTAAAACTTCATGACATTGATCTAGAAAGTAATATTAAGCCTTAATTTCTGTTTGTGAAAAAATATTTGTTTCTTATAAATAGACAACTATTGTATGAAATACATATTAATAAATTGTTCGGATTCGTCAATAGTATACGACTAAATATGACCACCCACTTTCTATTCCTAAATCCGAAAATTACAAGCATTTAAGTATGTAAGATATTCCTGAAGCAAGAAAAAATATTAAAGATAATAACATTAAGTCTTAAATGTTAAAAATTCAAATGTTGCCATACCAATTTTTTGTTTTCAAATCCCCTTATGAACCCCACTTTTTCAAATTTTTTTAAATGGGCCATTAAGTTCTTTTCATTTTCTGTCGAAATTACTTCCGTCTAAAGTAGTTTTTGCTCTTACCGGAAGCAAGATTTCAAAGTTATAAAAACTATTACTAAATTTCTCGAAGCTTCATTTACATCCATTTCTTTGCTACGGACATATTGTATGGCTTTATGCTTCCTCTATGTAGTACGTATCTTCTATAGTTTAAGTGTCAGATATGTAGGACATTTGTCAATCGTGGCATATTACCAAGTTTTATCCTATTGAGTTTTTTAAAAACAAAAACAATTTTTTTGTTCCGTTTTAGCCCATTTGTCCCAAATATTTGTCCTAAAAACAATCAAATTTCTCTAAAGCGCTGTAGAATCACCCCATAGCACATAAAATATTATGATATAATAATACCTTCTGGATTTTTTTTCTTCTAATTTTTGCAAAAAAAAAAAAAAGAAAGAAATCAATATCAACAATAATTAGAAGAATATGTATATGATGAATTCATACATTATTATTATTTACAATACTCACATTGTGCAGTGTTTATTGTTATACGTATGACAATAAAGACATCGCACAGTTAACCTTTGTTTTGCATCAATTTTAATCTATGTCCCAATCTTGGCAAGGGCGTATATCATCTGTTCAATGAATGCATATACATTTAATATTGTGTGTATAGGTACAAATTATTTTGAATAGGGAATACGTTGTACCATGATTACAGGACAAGTGTAATAATAATGCTATACAATAACTTATATATATACGCTTAGATTTATCACAATACCATTCCAATAATACACTGTCATCATAAGAATATACAACACGATTTCTCATCTCGACTCGCACCCAAAAAAAAAAAAAAAAAATAATTTCAATTTTTTCCACCTCTTGCCTTGTTTAATCATACATTTTTATTCTTCAATATATCTACACAATATTCTATGAATTTTCTTTCCATTCATTGATTTTTTACTATCGTTTCATTTTTCAATTTATTCAAATCTATCTACTATTTTGTTCAAATGAAAATAATAATTGAAATTGTTTAATGACTGTCACAAATATTTCTATTTATAAGAAAAAAACAAATATACATAAATCTAAAAATAATAATTTTATTAATAGGCAATGATAATGTAATTTGCATAAAAAAGTAAAACATGAGAAATGTACTAAAAAGTCAAAAATAGTTCTGAATTAATAAGGTTAAACAATTGCAATTTTATAAGCTTTTTTCTTTATACTAGAGCATATTAAATTTTAGTCTAAAGTTTGTAACCTTACTTATATTGACCGAACGCAGAAAATTTTGGTGTAGGTGTTCATAGAAACACCTAATTAGTCCATTCCCTTCCGCCCGTCTGGCATCATGCTAACTCAAAAACAAAAGGAGATAGCGGGATGAAATTTTGATGATGTATTCTAAACATAAAAAGTTTGAAACAAACAACTTTTGTAAAATGTTTGATTTCTTCAGAATTTTAGCTCCAATTGGGCTTATAAACACATTTAGATAATAACAATACATATTTATATTATACATATATAATAGTATAGACTAGATATTTATAGTATCATATGTCGAGTATCTAAAATATTAGCTCTGCCAGTTGTTATTTTCACTTTTATAATTCGGATTTGGACTGTTGTTTGAAGTTCGTAATCGAACAAAATCATTTGATAACCATCTTATTATAGGTACTGTTTATTATGTACAAAAATTTAAAAAAAATCTTTAGAGATAGTTTTAAAGGAAATTAAATTAATTGAAATGCACATGAGCGTCTTTAAGCTCGTGTTGATATTAAATTATATGTGAATAAATACAGACATTGGGTTTTCTATGAATTGTGAATTAATACGAACTACGAACTTATTAAATGTTCAAAAGCTTTTTGGTGTTATTTTGTAGCATTTTGAGGAAATGAAAACACAGTAATATAATTTTATAAAATTAAAAAAATGTTATAATGTGAAAAGTTATTAGTTCTGAGCAAAATATTAGCTTTCTTGCAATTTTCTTTCATTTTTTTAATATTGATGTGAAAATAACGTAATGTGAGCTATGTGGTTTTTTATTCCTATATTTTTTTTTTGAACAGACGCATATGGTGAAAATAATATGGGAGTGCCCTTTAAGTTTAATTTCACTAATGCACGTAATACTGGACTACAGCCAGCACCTGTATATTGTGATTTTGTATATATATATAAATATATATATATATATATATATATATATATATATATATATATATATATATATATATATATATATATATATATATATGTGTGTGTGTGTGTGTGTGTGTGTGTGTGTGTGTTTTTACCTTAATATTGTAGGTATATAAAAAATACAAACCTTGGATACTTCTTTGAACTCTCATCATATTGAAAACGATTCGAATTTAATCTCTGTTTTTGTGAATTTTCTTTAAGAATATAAATTTAAAAAATTTTCAGAATGTTGTAGAAGAAACACAAAATAAGAGTTAACTATTTGTTTTGGATAATATTAATTAATTTATTTAGAAGTATATAGTATATATATTAGAACATAGAATTATATAGTAAGTATATATTTTTTTAATGTGTGTTCGCGGATAACTTTGTCGTATATTGATGATTATATGTTTCTTTGAAAGGAGATATCTCAATGGTGGTATAATGCTAAGGTAAGAATCTGATGTCTCTAAGGGGAGAGAAAAGACAAAAACAGTTTTTAGAGATTAAATTTTAATCTTGAAAGCCGCGCTCCAAAAAATGAACTAGAAAGTAAATAATAATTTTAAGTTATAAACTTCTACAAATAATTTCCTTGTGACCAATTGACTTTTGAAGTCAAGTGAAAGAATTCTTTGCTTAAAAGTTGACTGAGACATCGACTAATCGATAGAGAAAAATGAAGTAATTCAGGATTGTGTGATCGTTAGTCAAAAAATTTCATGAAAACTTTCAATATTTTTTTACATTACACAGTTTATTCTAAATTTAAAATACCTACATAATATATAAGTTATAAAAAATTAATAAAGAACTAAGCTGTTTTCATAAATTTTTATCAATTTTAATATTTACACAATAGCTTAATAAATAAAAATAATACCTATAAATAAATAAAAATAAAGTTGGTGGTTGTTGTATAACCATTTTTACAATTTATATATTTATATTTCATGTCAGATAATCTGGTAAACAGGTAAGTAATTTGAAATTGAATGTTGTCCAGTCCATTCATAACACAACAATAATATATTATTGTTGGTTAAACTATAGTAGGTATTTTCCGTTCATATATTTTTGTATTATTGAATCATGTTGCGTGTTACAAAGGTTTATATAACATACGAGTATATATTTTGTGTATATTACAAGCATGTCCAAAATGTAACAGAAAAACCGTTACTTACTTTGCAAAAGATCAATCTGGATTTTTCTCATTAACCGTTTTTTTTTTTCATTTCTGAGAGTTATAGATCAAATAAACCGAATATTTTCCCAAAAAGGTGGAAACGAACGGAGATATCTGGGTAGATTTGTAGTCTACATTAGATATTGATAGATGTATTATTTATTTTTTTTTTAAATCCACTTTTATAAAATAATAATAGAAACTTTTAACTTTGTCTAATATTCATTTCAAAAATTACGAGTGCATTTTCGACTTATAAAGTTATTATCAAGTAATGAATAATTATTATTTTATTTTGGAAATATAAAGGGAAAGTAGGTAAGATTATTGTGAATGAAAAAAATGTGGGTTGATCAAGAGTCTAATCTAATTTTACAACTTTAGATAATCAAATAGACCTGAATTACTTAAATAAATTTGAAATAATAAATATTATTTTATAAAATAATCTGTTAAATTGAAAATTTAGGTATCATTTTAATCCTGAAATATTTTTTTTTTTTTTTCGAAATTTACTAATTCCATACATCATTTTACACGGAAAATATTTCATTTTTAAAATTTAACTAGCTAGTGGGATATTGCATCCTTTGAGAAAAAGACATATTATGTTAAGAAGAAAATCTATTATTGTTCAATCCTTCCAGTTTTTAGAAACGTAAACTCACTTTGGAGCGTCCATTTTAACCTATAGAATTTGTAACATTTTGAATTATCTATATTAAAATAATAGTAGTTTAAAGGCAAAACCAGATACAGAAAAAACAAATAGTCAGAACAAATATACTTATTATTATAACGGCCTGGAACGTTTAGAAATTCGTGAAACAGGAGAGCTTTAATGGATGAAGGCATTAAATTAGAAGCATAATAAAGTCTCAAAAGAAGGCTTACGTAAGAAGCCTATTCGTGTAATAAACACCAGTTTGTTCTGATACACCCTATACATACAGGCTTTACATCAAGTTGACTTTAACCAACACTATGATGCCTGTGAATAATACGTATGTATGTTCGAGTGTATTTCATGAACATGACTATACCCTCGGGAAATCTATCTAAAAGCGTCTTGTTCTTCTCTTTACTATACTTCTTATTTCATCTTCTTTGCTTCGGTCACTGATTTTTTAAGTAATATTCCACTTCTGTAAGTATATATTATGATTTCTTTATGTATAAATGAATGTCTTATGTTTATGTACATAAAAAAAAAAAATTGGTTAAGTATTATATATTTTTAAATAAGTAGATATATAAGCCTTATGTGTTGGCCACAAATATTTTGTACTCAAGGATAAAGAGCTACCGTTATTAATATGAATGTGTATATCAATTATTGAAGTGAAAACTACATTCAGCCCGATGACCGCATTTATACTCTCGATAAAATTCAGCGTTACGTCAACTGAGTATGGCTTATTTTAAATGAAAGGATGTATACTACGTTTATTAATCGCCTTCTAAAAAGGATGATGCTATAAATTCTGCTGTATTTAATATTTGTGGAAATTTTGTTTTATTTGGGCATGATAATATGATCAAAACAAATTGGACAAATTTACGTTTTGTTTGGAGTCTCTTCCTTTATTATGTTCAATCAAGGAAACTGCTATTTTTAATTTATTTATGAGTGAGGTCTACAGTTCACATTGGTATTCTCGACATACATAGAATATGTCAGAGAATAATAGTTTTAGTCTGAATTTTGTAACGCTGGTTAATATTGATCACACAAACAACATTTTGTAATAGCTGTACACATAATCACCTGGTTATTTCCGTTGATCCGTCCGTCCGGCAACACATCTATCCGTGATCGAAATATCTCGAAAACTAAGAGATAATGAACTGAGATATTGATGCTGTATTCAGGACCTGAAGACTGAGTTTAAGTTCGGGAATGAGCAAAATCAGCCCATTAACAGCTCAAATTTTTTATATATATATATTATATATATATATATATATATATATATATATATATATATATATATATATATATATATATATATATATATATATATATATATATACATATATTTATCTGAAAAATTTCAACCGCTAACAGTTATCAGAAAAGTTTATTATTTCCAAATTTGCAATAATTGGACTAAGATGTGAGTTAATAATGTACGCATAGTTAAAACTGACATGTATTTATAACAGTATGAATAAGAGTGTTTTACGAATGATAATAAAAAATATTTGTCGAGTATCGGCAAATGTTTCTCGCTTAGTTGTTATCTTCACTTGCTGTGTAATAAATTAAATATATTCATATTAATAAAATTTTGTTATAAAATGAATAATCAACATCCATCATAGATGTAAAAATGTATTATTTACCATATGTAAATTTGTTGTTACATGCATATTGGATATATATTTTATTTATATTTATCTATACAAACTGGTAAAATATTGTATGATGATGATACGAATTACTTACTATTTTTACAATATTGTTGGAATATTCATTCAATCATTATTATTATGAAATGTATACAAAATAAGTTTATTTTGTTTAGTCATTTTTATCAGTATTCAATACCACAATTGTAATATTTATTTGTGGAATTATATTATTGCGACAGGATAATACATTTAAGGGAATATTGTTAGTATTTTGTATCGCTAAGAGAAATTCAAAATACGTTCTCTATTTTATGTTTATTCATGTGCAAAGCAAAAAAAAAATTTTTCTGTAATATTGCCAGCCAATATAAGAGCTTTTTATACAGATCGTTTTCTGTTAATTTTTAAATCGGAAAAACAAAGTTAAAATATTTCGTAGAATGTAGAATATTACAATTAGTATTCGCACATACAAATATTTTATACAAATACGAACAAATATAAGCTATATGTTTCCCACTATAAAAAGTTAAACAATTGTAATGTATAACACATAAATCTGTTGACCGACACTCATATATATTTTTATGTATTTGTGTAATTGTTTAATTTTGATATATGTATACAAAATGTAATCTTCTATGAAATAATATTATTATAACTTAGTAGTGTTTTTTCGTAAATGTTTACTTTAAATTTTACTTCAGCCTAGTCACATTAATCTCGTCAGACCGGTGTTTTTAAGTATCACATATTTAAAGCTATTGGGCCATACATACCAAAATTCTAATAGTTCTTTTGTAGTTCATGTTGCTATTTTATTGTCGAAATATTAACTGTAATATCGAACCCTCGATGTAAATATTTTGTTTATATTAAATTTCATATAAATATTCATATAAAATTAAATATTTATAATAATCTATCTACTCAACAAAGTATCACAATTATTTAATATACAGAGAGCTGATTTAACATAATTTTAACAAAAATTGTTTATATTTTATTTTTTGTTGCTGTTACCCACATCTTTGAATGCGAGGTTCAATGAAAAAAAAGAAATACTATCGTTCATTCCAAAATATTTCAATGGAAATAAAATTAATTTCAATAAAATTAAATGTAGTTGAGTTCCGACAGCACCATTACTCCCGTACAAAATTTCTGCAGACGCCTTTAAAAATAAAAAAATTCGAAAACCCTGAGGTACGACATGATTTATTTACGATCAGAAGATTCCCTACCTTTCTACCTTTTAAATAAAAGATACTTCTATACACAATTCTATCATCTTTACTTCACGGGCGTGAATTTGAAGGTTTATTTTTTGTTTTGTTTTTTTTTAAATCTTAAAATATGGCCAAAATATGATCGTTCAAAATTCTTAAACAAAGAAGATTTGCATAAATAACGTCATACATGTTGATTATACATACACCTCCATAGTGATTATACATAAGGGTCATACGGTAAAAGAAAATTTAACTTAAATAATGTTAGAATGCTCAAATGAGTTGGCTGTGAATAAAAATGTTTTTAATCCCGTAAAATTTTGTTTTTCTAGAAATTGATGGAAACAAATCTTAAAGAGCTTATAATTCGTTTCTATATCAGTTTTAATTTAATTTTCTAATTTTGTTAGGTATTGAACCTAGTTTCACATTTTTAAAGACAAATTTTTTTATTACATCTTCCTTGGATCTGAAGTTAAGTTTTGAAAATCTTTAAAAATAAACAAGATATGGACATTCAAAAAACTTATTAAACAAAGAAGAATATACTCCGTATAAATTACTAGTTAACCATCGTTTTCAAGAAAGAGATAGAAAAGAAAATTATTTTTGAAAGCATCTAAACTTCTTTGTTTTGAAAACATTTTTCAGTTTCATTATGGTATTAAGTCTAATTTCACTTTATGATGTGAAATATAGCAAATTAAGAATGTATTCATATTACCAACAATATTATGTCCAGATCAAATTTATAACATCCTCTTTTTGAAGTCGGTTATTAAAACTAACAAATATAATATAGGGATAATATATGTAATATCATGATAGATAGATAAAAATGTGCATATTTAACGGTTTGAGGGGATTTCTTCAAATATATGTAAACCATTTAGTTGATCATCACAAATAATATATATAGATGGACTGAATTATTTTAGATGGGTGGTGGTGAATCTATTTCATTGATGTGAGCGGGTGAATAATAGTTTTACTAAACCTATAAATGTATATATACATATATCTACAGAAAATAGAAGCTAATAGAAATAAATCCCACCATGTGTGAAGAATATAAGGAAATTCATGAATATACAGATGTAATTTTGTTAAACGCTAACGTTAACAAAACGCATCAATAAGTTTCCCAAACTTTTTGAATGTTCCTACAAACATTATGCATATTTATAGTTAAGAATAAAGTAACCACTACAGTTTTGAAATATATCAAAGTTCGGTACACCAGGTCGAAATGCTGGGAAGGAAAAAGTTTTAACTTATATTTTCTATAATTAACAAAAACGTCATGCAGTCTAGGATATGGTGTGTCAAAAAATCCATATACCCTAGTTTTCTGCCGTGTGGTAAATGAACTCCTGAGTCGATGTGGAGCACTTATCTTACTCTCATAGGACATATATATGTCAGATCGACCATTTTCGTGATAAAGAGAATGCAGCGTTCTGAAAAAAAAGTGTATCCTAAACGCCTGGAATCAACAGCAAGTCAAAGCATCCATTTTTTATAAACCGTGAAGAATACAGACAAAACTTTATGGTGGTTTCAGCAGAGTTGGGGTAGAAGTAAAGCGGAAAAGAGATGAATCCTAACCGTATAAACTCAAGTGCGATTTTCTTGTTACAAAATGCACTTTTATTAGAAAATAGTGGCAAACACCTTAAACTGGCAGTTTGACTGTAATTTTAAATCAACAGTAGGAGAATTTCCGAAAACTGTCCAGTCCCATTTTATTTCGTAGTACTATTTCACGCGTGTAAATAAATTCCTTCAATATCGTATAAAAAAAACATCTGCATTTAAGTGAAAAATAATTGGTGACGCCGAGCACTGAATCTCCAGAAGGTAAGTGATCGATGAATTATTTGTGAAATGAGACCCTATTAGACAATTTACAAATAACCATTCAGTAATTTTTGATTTATGCGCGTTCGTTCAATAATTTTAACAGGCAGGTCGGCAAACTGACGGACAGGCGGATAAGAAATGATTGTTGCTCAGAAGTCAAGAAAAATGTCAATACCTATATAATATGAAAAATTTTGTAATTGTAGCTAAATTTTTATTTTTTTTTATTTTAGTAAAAGAAGCACAACGCTTCCACCAATACGGTGACAAAAAAGTTTTTCTTGATTTTCTCCAAAGTAAAAAATAATATGATTATTCTTCAAATTAATGGTTGTATATTATTACAGTCAATTATTTGTTTGCGGTTAATAAAAATCCCAGATGGGTTGGTTTACTTACAAAATACACACCCATAAAAAAAAAATAATATAAAAACTGATTAATTGAATGAATAACAACAAATAATAAATTCACAAATTTAAGCTTTTACATAAATTCACAAAAATCTATAATATTTTGTTATGTAAATTCGGTATTAAATATTTTGGTCATTTTTAATATCCATCTATATCTATCAGTCATATTGATCCGACAGACATTTACTTGTATAGTTGGTTGGGGTTTTCTAATTTCATATGATAAATAAATTGGTTTTTGGGGTAAAAAAACTATATCTACATAAATGTGGTTATTAAAAATTAGTGATCCATAAAATATCTATACGAACTAAAGATGAAATATTGATTGCAATATTTATATCCATATAGATAATATTTACATAATATATATAATAAAAATTATATATAAATATATAATGAATGTTTGTACATTTATAGTATTCCAATAAATACCAAAAAAAAAAAGTAAACCCCATACATCCTCTATGTACAGTGTTTTCTAACCAACGAAATTTAATAAGAAACAAAAAGTTTTTAAAATTATTGACTTTAAACATAGATAATAATAATCAAAAAATTATAATCTATGAACTTTAAATTATTTTAAGTGCAAATAGCTATTAATGGCACTGTATTTGTTTTCCTCCGTTGCTATTTGTTACGAAATACAACTTTGTGGATTTTATATGATTTACATAAGGGAATTCAAAAAATTTTTTTAATACTAGTCCCGTTACAGCGGTCAAAATTCGACCATAATCCTCAAAAACGAATCTTACTGCGTTTAAACAAAGGAGTATATATGCGTGCGTGCCTTTAAACAAAACAGTATAATAAACAAAATAGTATATTTGAATGTGTATGGTAGTGTGTGTAATATAAGTGACTTATATAAGTATTTTTTTTATTGATTTAATGTGTTATTTATGCATAATTTTAAATTTT
The DNA here is from genome assembly GCA_020423425.1 of Chrysopa pallens. Classification (NCBI taxonomy): domain Eukaryota; kingdom Metazoa; phylum Arthropoda; class Insecta; order Neuroptera; family Chrysopidae; genus Chrysopa; species Chrysopa pallens. Next base: position 41,630,126 of record CM035594.1, read on the forward strand.
AGCATTCTCCAGTCCTTCCTATATAAACTATAAGGGAGCCAAATTTCATACTTCTCCGATCGTCCAATTTTGGTAAAAAGGGGTACAAAGTTCTTACTTCAAATATTAATAAATAAATATTTGACTGAATATTTATTTTTGCAATAAAAAATAATAACTAATTCGATTTCTTCGATCATTCTTACAATTTTCAAAACAATAACTACAATTAAATGTGTTTTTAGTTTTTTTTTTTTAATATTTAATAATTTAGGTTTGAAATTTGCTTTATAATTAACAAATTGAATAGATTTATTTTCTATAACGAGAATGTTTTATTTCAATTTATATCTACTCGTGGCGTTTAATCCCAGTCCTTCGTACTATGGCCAGTACGGATACATTTAAATGAGATATTTTATTTACTCAAAATTTTTTAGATATTTTTTATTTCTGAGGTATGTATTTTTCAAAATTTACAGTGTTAAATACCCAAATTTCAATGCATAAAATGCTAAAAAAAATTAAAATTTAAAATTTTGAAACGTAATTGATGACAAGGAAAATAATTAGAAATTTTTATTAAAAATTACTTTTTAGTTAATGTTTTGAATGTGGTTTTTTTTTTAAACTTTATTAAACGATAATTTTGAAAATATAAAGTACCACAAAGGCTTACAGTAGGTCCCAGTAGCTGAAAGAAATTTGTATTATTGAAAATTTATGCCAATAGCTTTCATAAAATTGATTGGGTATGCTGTCCCTTTATTCTTCAATACCTTTTCAATACAAAATATTCCGAGTATCAGCACACGGAGGAAAAAATAACAATCAATTATACAAAAATAAAATCTGTTTCAGTATCATTTTTGTATGAAAATATATTAATGGGTTTTATTGTTAAAATATTTTAATATGGCATGTTTACTGGCTAGTTTTGTTATGTTATTAAAGCTGTAGCTTATAAGCTTATTGATTCAAGAAAAAAAATTAATAATGTTCTTAAAACTTATTGCTGACAAATCAGCACATAGTAGTTTTTTACATATTATCAAAATTTATTATACCTAAAACTCACATTGACAATATTGAGATATATAATCTCTGATCAAACCCAGAGGTTCAATGTACCGTGTTTTTTTACGAAAGTGATTATAAAAATAAAAATAATTTTTTGTTAAATGTTTCAATTATAGTTTTTCAAATAGCCGTAGATTATTTTTATATTAAAGGCACTTTCACAGCTTAATATATGGATTGGATTATCAATACCCAACTTCCTTTCTCGTTTTGGCCCTTCTGTGCCTTGACATTCTACTAAAAGATGCTGCACACTTCCAATACATTCATTACACAGAACACATATTCTTTTCCCTTTCTCTTTTTCCATTTCATAATTAAATTTAAACATTCTGAAATTAGCATAAATCCATCTAATTTCCCTAATCATCTACAATTCAATATTTTACACCGTCTTTATAATAAATTTAAGTTGCTTTTACTGTCTATTTCTGTGAGTGTACGCTGCAACCAAACTTCATAAAGTTTTTAATGTACAATTTTTTTGGCCGTTGCGTGGTTCAGTAGCTTTTTTTGGTATGCCAAACAGTATAAATATTCTTGTTTTAAAATAATATTTGATCAAAGCGGTAAAATATTTAAAAGAGTTTCGGCTTTTCTTTAATAATTGTAATCCAATTTACAGTTACATATTATTATACTCTAATAAAATATAAAACAATAAAGAATAAATATAAATAAAAAATTAAAATTACCATTTGGTATTATTAAGAAAGACTACCGTATTACCACACGTGTACATTATATTTATTATACTTACCTATACCAATTCTTTTCAATGATCATTGTTTAACATACAAATGTGGGTTGAAAGTATTATTAGAACATAATAATATTAAAATAACGTACAACTGACTGATCTAGTTCATTGATATTATTATTGACTACAGAAAATATGTAATAAATATTCAATATCTCATTAATTATTTTTAACTACTGTTCAATATGTACTCATATTTGTTTACTTAACAGCTGTTATTGGCATAAAGGAGTGTGCTTCTAACAAGCTATTGACACATAATATTTCTTTCAATTTTCGCACCCAAATAACAGAAAAAATATTTATACACATGTTTTGCAATTTGGTATGCACAATATTGACATGAAAACAAAGGACTTGTCTTAATAAAAAATTAATCTACTTAATTTCTACATTTATAAAACAAAAAATTCTATGTAAACAGACTTTTTCGTAAAAGTAAAGGCACTAATACTTCCAACCGTTTTATAATAAGAAAAAAAAGCTCCACCAATAACATGATCACAATATAATTGTCACCTTGAGCTAGAAAGCAACATTGCCTACAGGTGATGGATAGTTCTAAAAATAAGGTGCAGAAGACCAAAAGGTCTAGGTACAAGGTACGCTGTTGCGGTTCCTTTCTTAATACTTACTATTAATGTAAACCATGTACATATAAAATTTCATTAAAACCGGATGAACTGTTCACAAAATATTGACATTTGGTAAAATGCATAATTACAGTTGAATTGAAGTTGTAGATGGATGCAACCACACGCTCAGCAAGTTGTCTTATAAATGAAACCAGATATTTTCATAGAAAACTATTGACTCTTATTCAGCGGCTAGGTGATTGACTCTTTGCTTGTCGCCTTGTTTTATGCTACGATTAAAAAAATTACCTTACAATAAATAATAAACTGACTAAGCATTCTAATTTTTAAAATTCTAATTTTTTTTGTTACAAAATTAAAACTCCATAAATAAGACACAAAACATGTAATATACTAAAATATATGTATAATAAATACTTTAACGTACTTGTATATTATCTAGTCATAAGTATTGTTACAATTAACAGTAGATTCCACCTGCACAAAAAAACAGCACACCTGATCGTAAAGTACACCGGAAGCAAATAGAGTTCATGTCTTACAAGGAATAACATTTCCTGAATATATCTACTAGGTGCCTAGTATCTCATTATTTAATTTTTTTTATGTAAATTATTCTTTCGTAAATTTAGTTGCAATAAAAAAATAAACTACAGTTAAGGATGAATACAACGTTCTTGAAAAAATAAACTGTCTACCATTGCATATTTTAAATTATTGAATCATAAGTTCTCAAAACTTAAAAACGACATTAATAGCTACTTTTTTACTGGATATATTTTATTTATTATAAGAACAGTCAAAATGTGATTCGATAAAATTTGGATTATACCTTCCATTTTTTGGTCGTTTTCTTTATATATTTTATTTATATACTAATTTTATCTAATTTAAGAAAGAAGATGCGAAGATTATAACTAACATTTTTAATTAATATTTGCACAATTTTATTTAAGTTCATTTCAGTTAATTTTGAAAACAATTTTGTCTAAAGCGCAGTAGTACAGCCCGTTTTCAATCTAATGTGATGAAGGATACACGGACAAAATTGGTCTAATAGGGATGTTGATTGATATGATTTCATCCGTATGATTAATAGGGATGAAATTAATATCCTACGTAGGTAGCTCCCTCTTTATTTAATTAGAAATTTCGAATGTCCATATCTTGCTTATTTTTAAAAATTTTAAAAATTATCTTCAGATCCATGCTCGTGAAGTAAAGACGCTACAATTGAAGTAAAAAAAAATTCCACTCAACATCCCTTTTTGGTAGTTTTAATAATACACATACCAAAATTTTGTTACAGCTTAAGAGCTGATACACGGTTCGAGTAACCTATTTAGCATAAGACTATGACTTGATTAATTGGCATAAGGTGAATCTCCTTTGCTTAAATAGATGTATGCAAAAGATGAAAAATTCCATAATCCGCCTCATGAAATCGTTACTTATATATAATTGAATTATAGTAAGAAATAATGACAAACTCGTCCGTCGTCAAGTCATTAGTCTTCGAAGTTTATTCGGACCGACAAATATTTGCGATCTGAACCTCTGAATCATTTATTTTATTTGCAATTGTTTATCCACGTTTATTACTTACACTATAAGCAGAAAAAAAATAATATAAGAATTTACTATTTTTTCTTAATTTATACCTAAGTCAGTAGTTAATTACAATATTATAATTAATTTCTACCCGCATTTGTACTTTAAAATCGATAGTAAAATGTTTTGTTACAGGTGTAAAATATTACAAATACAACTTTAAACAGTTTTATGGGAATTTGTCTTTTAATATAATATAGTTCTTCTATATTTTGTACGTATTTTGAATTCTAAGTTATGTGAGAACATTTTTAAAAAGAATTTAAATTTTTTTGTAAATTAACTGTAAGAGCTGCGCACATTATTGAATAAGTTATTTAAATAAATTTGGAAAATAGTAAAATCGGCGTAAAATATTCATTTTTAAAAAAGATATATAAAAGTGAGATTCAGTATATGAATAAACATATTTGGTCCATTGGAACCAATTGATCCATGACCCAATTTTTAAACTATAAGAGATCTCTTTAAGCTCTAGTAAAAAAATATAAGACTTAAACGATATATTTTTCCCATGTTTTTGAAATATGGAAAAGATCTAAAACAGAAAAAAATTAGAAAACATTTTTGAAAATTCTCTATACCTAAAGGATATTTGGTTTCTAATTAGAAAAATTTAATTTATTATTTTTATAAGAAATATTTAACAATATAGGAAAGATTAAAATAAAAGGGAATAAATAGTTCTATCTTATATACTAATTCATATTACATGAAAAAAAGTTTGAGTACAATATACAAAATATAACAAGAAAATAGTTTTTTTCACACAATTTCACAGTTTTATTTCGTTCACATCACACATATTTTCCATTCATGTTTGAAAACCCATTTTTCATTCATGTTTGATAAATAATTTTTGATAATTGTTTTGTCAATTTATACAATTGTTTCTGTTGTGTTTGCAATAAATTAATTTTCTTCATTATTAATATATTTTGCTCATCCTTTAGTCGAGTTTGAAAAGTAGTCTTGTATTGCTGATGATCATTTAGGCATATTGTACTTGTAAAGTTTCTACGTTGATGTGCTCTTTTATTGTATAAATTCACCATTGAATAATAATTTTTCAATTTATGAGATTCATCGTTTAATTTGAATCCCGTATTTAAAGGTGCACATTGTAGTACTTCATTTAACCGAAATATTGTATTAAAATTCTGTTTGTTCTTATGAGACATTTTGCAACATCAAATTTTAATAGTTCCTTTTTCATCCCAAAAATGTTTATTACAAATGGTATGACATTTGGAAAATCACCATGACTATAGTCAAACATATACATGGAGATAGTGAAATGTGATATCTCTATTCTTTCCTGGACCCAGTATCTCTTACTTTTAGCCGATATGATAAGCATTACGCATATATGATAAGTATAAGCATTACTGTAACAAAGTTTTCAAAAAATCTGTAAAGTGAGGAGTTTTATTTTTGGAACCCATTAATTCTGCAATTATAAAAATTTTATAAACTCTAAAGCCTTAAAACCGGAACACCTAACACCAAATCCATATACTAATGTAATTTAGACCATTTTTTCAACAGTTTTAATACAATTAGCAGAATATTGCATAAATATTTTTTGAAGGCACAATTTACAAAAATTGTGTCGATAATAATTATTCTTATAAAAATAAAAAATGGACTTTGAAAAAACGTTATGGGTCAATGTCCAGGTAAAAATAAATATCACCAGTTTAAAGTCCTATAATATTTACTTAACTCATTTTATTCATAATCGCATATTTTTGAGAGCTTTTAAATTTTAAACTAAATTTAATATACCCTTATAGATTTTATACATATCAATGCGGAGAATAAAATACCAAGCTAAATGATAGTCTTATTATAGAAATATCACACTAAATTAGTCATTTTCATAATGACAGGAATGCTTTTACCCATTATAATGTAAATGTGTAGGAATAAATGGGAGGAATTATATTAAGGATTGGTGATGCATTTACATAGGTAGTACCGAGGTTTAAGTATATTTAGTTATGTAGGTGTTCTGTTGGCAGAGAAAGGGTGAATGGTTGGTTGTTTAATGATGTTTCACGTATAGTAGTAGAAATAGCTACCAACATGTGGTAGACATAATAATATATGTTACAAATGTACAATTTATATACATATGATAAAAACACAGAATGTTCTAGAAAAATTTCTATCTGTGCTGAGCTCTCATATTAATGATTGCGTATTGGACTCTGGGTTTCAAATAATAAGTCTTTATTTACATCATAATAATACAAGTAAACTTAAAAGCATTAGCACATAGCCTAAGCTTTATCTATAATACATCATCTTATATATAGCATATAGGAAATTTAAAAAAATTTTAAATAAAAACCATTCTAACTCCGGATGCGACCGAATTTTCTTTTATGTTCTACCATGTAAAAGTATTAAAAAAATAGGCTTGTAGTTTATAGATTCACCCATAATCACCCATCTAAACTATCTGTACTCGTTCGTAAAGTCTCTCCAGAAATTTGTTTTTCCTATAGCAAGATGCTTTGTGATATCTTGTATTAAAGTCTAGCTTCGACAAACACACCTTGATTACTGGGACTTCACGTATAACATGTGACAGGCTAAGTTGTATATATCCACAGCTAAGCCATTAAACTGTTCTCGGTTAAAACTGCCCAGGGTAAAGTTTAGAAGAGAGTAGTGGGTGTTATGAGATAGGGCACTATCGGTTGAACTATCATCTTCATAATTTGGGAATCTTAGATAATAATTTCCGCAATTATTCCAAATCATAATAATTCAAATACTATTAGTTATTATCTTTAGTTTGAAATATTTTTATAACAAATTTTCGTCACAGTTTCATTTAAAAGTCAGATGTTTATCAGATTCATAGTTAAAGTAATTTTACTATTGATGTATTTTATGTATTTTAACAATGTTTGATTTCATATTTAGATTTGATTTCCTGTCAGGTATATATTTAATTCTCTACTTAAATTATCATTCAGGTGGAGATACATCAACATCGTAAAACTAACTGAACGCCACTTAGGTCGGCAAAATAAAAATCTGATAATACCTCTAACATTGACAAAAAATGGACGGATAGACATTTTCACACTACAAACGCACTATTTTTTTGCATGCAGGAGCGAATCAACAACATAACTGAAAGCTGTTTTACCGTTCGAGAAAAAATGACACCATTTAAAAAAAAAAAACAAATTCTAATAAACATTCTGTATGTTTGAATGAGTTCTTCTACACATTTGATAAGTAACAACATTGTCTGATTTTGACAAAATAATGGGAGACCATTTCTAAACTAAAAGCATGCATATATAAGCAGTACCAAATATAATAGACACCCATTATTATTATGTTATAACAATATATTTGTATACATACAATACATCAATTTGTTACACTACCTATAGAAAATTATCTACGAAAATTTATTATAATGGAAACTCAACTAACGTTAAAAAAAATACCTACTTGAAATTTCGTTAGTTTTCAATCAATCTTTTTCACTATTTTCACGAGTACAAGTACATTAATTCTCCAACAAGGCGTACACAGTAAAAAATTAAGTGTAAAATCAATACAACTAGAGTCCCGTTACAGCGGTCGAACTTCGACCATATTCACTAAAAAGTGAATTTCACTGCCTTTAAACAAAATAGTAAACGGTAGTGTGTGTAATATAAGCCACAGCTCATGTGTATAATATTTTTTTATTGATTTAAATTTATTTTTTATGCATTATTTTAAAAAAATATTAGCATTCTCCAGTCCTTCTCTATATAAACTATAAGTGTGTCAAATTTCATAATCCTCCGTGCGCCCAATTTTCGTAAACATATTAATATATATATATTAAGATGTAAGAAATGATCCACACACACTTAATCTTAACTTCGAAAGGGTTTAAAATTATAATCATTGTAATACAAACTATTCTCGAAATATATAATTTAAAAATCAATCTCTCGAAATATAATATAGAACATAATTCAAATATGTATTTATCTCATTAATCTACAAAATTATATTTAAATAAAATATTTATTTATTTATTTATTTAAATGTGGTCTTGGTTTATTATTTTTAACTTTAACATTAATTAATGTTTAATGTTTTTCCATAAACAAATATACATAATGTACAATATTAAAATCAAATAAATGTCTGTATTATTGTACAAAATGATATATGAACAGTTTATAATCATTTGTGTTAATTGGGGATAATTTTTTATTAAAAAATTATTAAAGCCATAAATGAAAACTATAACTATTAAAAATAAAATTAATATTATGAATAAAATACATTGATCAATTTGACTTCCGTTAGTTATTTATCCATGCCGAAATTATATGTTTGTTTTTGTAAATAAACCAAATGCATGTTTTGGTTCGATTTGAAACATTTACGTACATATCGACTTAATAAAAGGAAGAAGTTATCAAATCCTCTATTTATATATTTTTTATCGAGCAAAACTTATTTGTTTATGGACCAATTTTAAAAATTATTTTTGACTTGAACAGCTTCAAAGCATTCCCATATGAATTTGAAAATTCCAGCTCAAAGGAGGGGATAAAATCAATTTTTAGTGATTCAATTTCATACAAAAAACTTTTTCTAAAAAAAAAAAGAACCGCATTTATAAAAATGAGCTAAAACGAAAAAAATAATTTTAAATTAAAAATTTCTATGAATAATTTCCTTTTTATCCAACTCAATCATACGAAGGCCAACCTGAAAACTGATTCACTGACGAGACGCGTAATCGATCACAAAGAAGTTTTTATTTTAAATTATTTTTTACTTTTTAATTCACTTTTATTCGTTTTTTTTTTTTGAAGGCGGGTTTTACATTATTGGTTCAAATTTTGTTAAAATTGATGATTTTGGAAAATTAATATATAAAAAAAAAATCGTCAGAGAAAACCAAGAAAAAAATAAAATCAGTATACTTCTTGAGAAAATTTTGTATTATTGATGAAAGATGTACTAAATATGTTAAGAAAATCCATGTTTTTTAATCTAGAAATTCAGCTGTTTAAGTAAATAAATATATGCTTGAACCGTATGCTTGAACCGTTTTATATGTCATTGGAATTAAAAATTGCGAAACAAATAAAATGAGTTTATTGATAAAGAAAATTTTGTGTGAAGAATGTAGACAATTTTTCACGTAATATACAAGTAGTTTAATTTATATTTGAATTTAAAAATTTGGGAAAATTAAAGGTAAATTAATAACTATTGTGCGCTCCAAACACTACCAAGGAGTTTCGATCTCACTACAGTACCTCAGCACCCACCTTTTATTCGTAATGTCAACTCTACCTTCGACCATAAAGAAGGTACTATACTTCCTAGATGCAATAATAATACTACACTAATGCACATTTAACAGCTAAACTAAATCATTCAGTGTAGTATACGTAAAATCACATAATATACACACCATGCATTTTACACCTAAATGCATCATCTATATAATATTTTTACATACAAATGCATACTTTATTCAATTTATTGTTTATTTATATAAATTATTAATAATAATAAATAACAAAATATTTACACCTAAATAAATATTTAATAAATTTACATTAGATTGAAAATAAATATAGATATTAATGTTATTATTATTATTGTTAATATTATGATTATTATTATTAATAGCTTTTACCCGTTGAACAGTTTAATTTTTCGCTTAAAATTCAAATAATTAATTTTAAGGTAAAATACATTTTGAAAATTGAATGCGCGATATAAAAATTGAAAAGGATATATCGACACGAAAATTTTTATTTGCCGCGAATATTGTTTTAAAAATAGTATTAAATAGCGACAAATTTTCAATATATAACTCATAAATTTGGGGTAATATTTGATAGATTTATTAGGTAATATGACGTTACTACTGACGCTATACCAAATCAATTGATGAACTATATTTTAGCAGTTTTTATTTAGTTTCACCTATCCCGATGTTTGACTGTAATCAAATCTTGCAAGTAACATTTAAATCTTTTCCCGGTTACCGAATCTGCTGAAATTGGGCATACGGATGTAAATCGGATGACAATACAACATTATGACATAATATAATGCAAAAATAATATTGTATAAATACGCCTTTAATTTTTTCTTAATAGGTCTTTTCTCTTTTACTAGTATAAAAACTACTTTTCAAAAATATTTTTCATTTAATAACTTGTTTATACTCGACATATACAATGTCGGTCCAATGAGTCCAATGCATCTACAATCCAACTTCAAAATCATAAAATAACTTCTTTTGTTTGAAACTTTTTTTCGAAAAATATTTGGATTCGCCACAATTTTAGCTCTAATTTAGAAAATATAATATACAATACATATTAATAGAATATATGTATTTATAACTATATAGACTAGATATTTAGTGTACTTTACACATGCTCATGATTAAAAATAGTTCAAATACTGATACTTAACAATGTCCCGATTATTGTATATAATCGGTAAGTGGTAATGTTCAATTTTTGTAACAAATTGATCACTCTCAAAAAAGGTCAATTTTACGGAGCCATCGATTCGTTAAAAAAAGTTTGCGATTACCAAAAAATTAAGTATGGATAATTTAAAATAAAATTTGCAATGATTAATACTACCATATTTTTGTATTTTATAAATGGTCGCTAATGAAGTTTCACTGTACGCAGTCATTTTATTAAACCATTTTAGAAAAAACTGTAAGTATCTTGTCAATAAAGTAAAACAGTTAAAAACTTTTGATTGTTTATTAAAAGAATATATAGCTACACTTTTACAAATATAAAAAAAAAAAATTACAAGTATAATGTGTAGGTACTTTTACCCCCATTTTACCCTTTATTCATCAAATTAGTATATCAAGTACTTGTAATACCAATCATTTGTTGTAGTAAGTGATATTGATTGAAATACTTTAATTCCATTAATCTAAAACCCATAATAAATAAGTATAAATCCATTATAATTTTAAAGTATAAAACAATTGATATCAAGTCATTATCAGCCACTTTTTTCATACATGCTTTTTGATCGTAAAACTTACCGAGTTTATCATATTACATTTGAAACGATAGATTATTACATTGTAATAGCTTTGACTGCACTTCAAAAAGAAAAAAGCATTGAAGCATTTTATGGCAAAATTATATTGTAAGTTCACAAGTTTTATGGAAAAATATGTTCCTTGTCCAAAATATGGTTTGTTAACTAATAAAAATGTTAATCAACTTGGAAATTGAACTGGAATGAATTTGAAATGAATAGGATTGAATCGTTAACTAAACTTTCGATTCATTCCGATTAAAACCTATTCAAGTTTTATAACGGAAAGAAACGGATTAAAACCTATTTAAAATTCAGATTGAATCGATATTCACTGATTGGCCCCCAATTTGGAGTGACTTATCAGAGTAAATAACATAACATGCAAGAAAATGTGGAAAAAAGTGAAAATATCAACAATCAATGTTAATTATTTCAATACTCGACTGATGGTTGAGCATCAATGTTTGAACTATTTTCAACCATTAGCATTCATTAAATACTCTAAATATGTAGTCCATACAGTTATGAATTCATAATAATTATAATAATAATATGTATAGTCATTATATATGTGATTATTAGGTAAATTTGACCTGAAATTGTGATGAATCTAATCTTGAAAAAAATGTTAAATTATTTATTTAAAAAAAACAAACATGGTTGACAAAGTGGTTCAAGGATCCATCCGAATCTATGAATCGATATTCACTAAAATTAAATACATCTTTCATATCTAGACTACGTTAGCAATCTCAACTGGCTATTGCTTTTCGATTTTGCAACTTAGATATTTTTGTCAAGAAAAAATGAAAAAACTAGAGAGATTATACATAAAAAGATTATATTATATAATTAAATACCACGCATCTATGGTGTAGTAGCACGTCCAACTATAAATTAGAAGTTCCCGGTTTCGACTCCCGCATATGTGAAATGTTTTCAATTCTATCTATCTTTCAATTAAAATGGTTCATGTTTGTAACCCAAACTCTAATCAACGAAAAGGTATAGAGATGTTTGGAGCACAACTTCATAACTTTGTTTAGACTATTTAGAAGGTGAACATATCAAAAGAAAAGACATTTCTCTACGATGTATAGCTTTCAAGATTTAAACGAAAAACCAAAACATGGAACCTTGAAAGTATACCCTCCCCCACAGTTCAATGGATACGGGCGGCGACTTTTGACATATTCACCTCCTTACTTGTCCAAACCAAGTTACGAAGTCAAAAATTGTGCTCCAAGCATTTATCTCTAAACTTTTTTTTTTTTGAGAATTCGTTGCCTGAACTACAACATAATATTTTAAAAAGATAACTTAAAAAAAAGGGATATAAGAATTGTTACCATTCTCTCATTGTTACCATTGCTCAATAACTACTCTCTATTCTGACTAATGTGAATATTCGTGAATTGGTGCGGGGGAGAGACTGAACGTGCACTACGTAAGGGTGAAAATGATTATTTGTGAATATATTTTACAGTGAAAAGTGTATTTATACGATGAACAATTGTCATCATCATATGTATGTATGCGTGTGAGTAAAACGTTCGCAGGAAATGAGATATTCAAGTGTATAGAGGACGCGAATGAATGATTTCATGCTGTAAAATCAGTGCGAATTTATATATTGTTTTCAGAATTGTTCCATAACTTTTATTCGAACTCATTGAATTGTATAAAACATTACGTTTATATGGGCTTTACTTCTATATAGAGACCAATGCACCAGGTATAGTCCCGATTTAAAAAAAAAAGAGCACTTATCTGTACATTTCATGTATTTTTAAATTAAAAAATACACGTTTTCTATGGTGTTTTAAGGTCCTTAACAGATTTAATTTTATCTATCAAACTATAAATTTCATTTTTAACTGAAGAAATGAAATTAATTACATCTTAAAAATCGTGTAATTTTTAATTCAAAAATCAATGCTATTACAATTCTTTTCAGGTGTAGCACTATGAGAATGGATGTGAACTACTTTGTTCATTTTGTTACAATGAACAGCATATATTTTTATGCAAAATACGGATTTTTGCAAATTAAAAAAAAAATAAAATTGGATTTTTTCTCGCTTCAGAGTCAAGACCATAATTTTTTAGACAAAGACCAGTATGTCACTATAAAATTGCACCCTTCACAAATCAAGCAGTTTAGCCTTACTTTTTTTTTTTTATATAAATGTAAATATGTCCCACAAATTTCAGGTGCATATGCCAATTGATTTGTTTTAATGCATTTACAATAAATAAATTTTGCTGACTCTAGTCTTGAAATTTTCTTTTTTCCAAGTGATAATACCGGTAGTTATTTAACCTTTACGATTTAAATAACTGTATGCAGCATGATGATGTAATCACTTTAGGTACAAACTGATGATGATTTTACAAAAAAATAAAAATAAAATATATATATAAATGTAAAGCATTCAAACATATCGCAATAATATATATGAATAAATTCTACAGGCTGTGTGATTAAACCGCACTGATAAATGCATAAGACACGACTCAAGAGCAAGTAAGGTATTTTCATTCGTACTTCTAGCACAAGAAAAACAGTAATGGCTTGATGTCCATAGACTCTTTAAGAGATAAGTAAATAAATGATATTATCATTGATATTATCAACGATTAATTCTCATACAAACTAACATTCTTCAACATGAAAATTGGAAAAAATTCATTAATTTTGAAGAATTAAAAGAAAAACTAATGATTTTAAGAAAAATACGTTCAATGAATATTGGATGACTGCTTTAATTTTTTTTTTTTAAATCCAAAATGATTATATAAGGAATGTTAAAGCTATGAAAGTTTTTAAAAATACTCTAGAATAATTTTTACTGATATTCAATATTTTTCACTCTAAACTACTCTATCTTGAGTAATAAGTATTTGACTATTCTGTGCTACAAATACAGAGCACTTTATATTTAGTGTCTTATATTACATGTTTTTGGAAAAAGTACTATAAAAATTTGCATATCAAATTACTAGCATTTAGAACAGCGTATAACAGATAAGAAAGGGTTTCAATCTCTAACATACTATAGATTTTAAAACTGTGACTTTAGGTTTCAAGAATTGAAAAATGAAATAAATCATTGTTATATATATTTCACAAATACATTAAATATAAAAATTAGTAAAAGAAAATGGCTTACCAAATTTCGTATAGCGGTTGTTAAGAGTTTGGAAGTAATAAGAGATGGATCATTGTCTCCTTTCTCTTGTTACTGTGACATCTCCTGGGGTACCCAGATGAAGCCATCAAGCATAAAATCCAGATGAAGCATCAAGAAGTGGATTACATCGATCTTATACCTTTACCTTTCTCAAGTTCTTATGGGGCGTTTTTATATACAAGTGTTGTGATAGTTTTGTATCTCAATATCTATAATGAAGATAGTTTGTTTTGGTCTAAGTACACTCAGTGATTCAAGATCTTTCAGTTGATCTATTAAATACTAAAATTGAATTAGATGAAGAAGGGCAAGGCACGGACATTCAATTTGATTTTCAACTTTTTATGAGATTTTCTCCACTCAGAGTTATAAATCTCTTATTCTAATGAACATAGAAAGTGACTGAAGACCTATCTCTTGAGCTTAAACTCTTAAATTGGATAAGTTGGAGATTGTTGAGAACACAAGACACGTGCATCGCTTTTTTGTTGTGTGATTTGAATGGTTTATAGTATCAGGTATATTTGGAAAATGCAACAGTTTAGAATTTAAGATTCAAATTTAAGCTATTAAATTATTATCAACAATTAATGCTCACAGGTCAACTAGTTAAGATGCATTTAAAAAAACTTACTTATTAATGCTTAGACAGAAAAAATTCAGTACCTCTATATTATTTCGTAAACTATTTTGTCATTATTTGGTGCGACTCTTGCATATCACTATTCAAAATACATACATATTATATAAATGACATACACTATATGTATGACTATGACGATGACGATGACGATGACGCTGATATAGAAGGGATAGAAGCAATATGTGTAATGGATTTGTTTGTACCGTGTAGGGTATTGGGGGTGGATATGGATGAAAGGTGGTGCAATAACAACCACAATGAGACGGTCGTATTATATCTGTATCATTGATCGTGATTTATTACTAGTAATCACAATTGTTTATGTATGTATGGATATATATATATATATATATATATATATATATATATATATATATATATATATATATATATATATATATATATATATATATATATATATATATATATATATATATATATATATATATATATATATATATATATTTATATATGTTTATATCAATTTTATTTATTGTATACGGAGTGATATTTTTTTATCAAGTTACCTTGTTTGTGTAAGATCATTCGATTTGTAAATCAATTATTTACAAATTGTCCTTTAGCTACAAAAAACCGTATAAATCATTTTTACCAACTTTACAGGAAACTGTCTATTTTAAAAATACGGTGGAATTTTTCTGTTGTTACTTAAAAAATAGCCCCACAGACATTATTTAAAGGCATTCAAATGTGAAAACCGTATTTTCGACTTAAGATGTGTTTTAATGTAAGGGAGGAAATATGTTTAATTAAGGATAGGATAGGGTTAATACGTGCAAAAAAGGCATATTTTTGTGAATTTTTTTTTTGAAGACACAGTTGAATCTATTTATTAAACCGAATGATAAATTAAAGTATAACATTCAAAGAATATTGTATAAAATTTTCATGAAGAAAATTAAAAAAATTCGATAATGAAAAAATTTTTCCTCAGGTTATGTCATTGAGGAAATCGATTTTTCTAAATTTTAATTTTTCACTTCTTGGGAACACTAGTCAAAAACGTGATTTTTGCGAAAAAAATCTTGATAATTTGATATTTTAGTATCAAAAATATTAATAAATTTAAAAAAAAAGTCTTTGGTATTAAAAATTAAATTAATTTTTTTATAATGTGTCATTATCTTAGATTTTTCACTTAATATAATACTTCTGGAAATGTTAGGATAGCTTAAAAAGTAATTTTTATCAAGAAATTTTTGTATTGATTTAATTTCTTTATATTCAAACGTAGTAAACAGATTAATACGTAAACATTCGATCGAAAAATTTAGAAATTTGAATAAATTTAAATTGCATACACCAAAATCCTTATTACCTAAACCGGAGACTGTGGAAAAGTGGTAGAACACTTATTCCTGTCACTTCTATGGATGGTTTTAATGGAATTGCTTTTAATGAAAAAGCAATCGTCAATTGCTTTTAAACCTTGGATTGGTGATCAGCGGCCTCAGAAAACCGCCGAGAGACTATTTCCGAGGTGAAATTTTAAATTTTGTTTTTATCTCTGTTACTTCTACGGGGTTTCAAATCCACAGTTATTTTTTTGATCTGGGATTCGTGATCATCAACCCTTAAGAGACGATTTTCGTGGTAAAATTTCTAATTTTTAAATATTTTTATCAATATTACTATTTGTGGTGGAAAAACCACCCAAAATTTCTCAGTTTTCATTGAGATTAGTGACGATGGTTATTCTTGAAGGTGTACACTATGAACGAACATGTACAAACAAAAAATTAAAAAAATCAGAGCTTTTCTACCACTTATGTTCCAAATATATTTAATTTGTATAGGATCATGTTTTGAATTGTCAAATATCTTTTAAATTTTGTGTAAGTATTTATTTATATACTTTTTATTTACTTCTGATTGTGACCAACAGTTCATGAAACTACTTGTATATGTACTACATTGTATCATATTATTTGTCCTTTAAGTAAATTAGGTTAAGAAATTAAATATAAAAGTGAAACGATATGAATATTTTACATCTTTCGAAAAAGACATCTCATGCGACCACCACGTGTATCATTTTAACTTAACCTGGGCTAATAATATTAATAGGTGGAAGAAAAAAATGAAGCGAATATTTCAATTTGCAGATGTAAACTATAAAATATTCAGAAATCTCTTTTTATATTTTTTCAAAAATTTTATTACATTATTTATATACATCACTCATATTATCATCAGTTGGATAATAAGCACTTTCCCATCGCACTCACTACCTAAAGAAAAAATGCTACAAATGTCGTCACATTGTCGGCACTCGGCATTTACACTTATCATGAATATACACATTTATCATATACAATTTTTTGTGAAATGTTAAACGTCTTTTTGATGAACACATGTGAAGACAGAACATTCTGTACTTATTTTTAAAAAAAAAACACTATTATGTACACATATTCTCATATGTGTGTATTTTAGAGGTTTACTTTTGTGTTCAACAGTGACGGTGTCATAATAAAAATGATGTTTTTTTTTTGGCAGCCTTAGTAGCAAATATATCACAATTTTTAAAACAGTAGTTGGGTCATGCGAGCCAAGTGTTAAGAAAACTTTCAAACTTTGAATAAAGGTAATTAAATGCATTCTGTTGTTGAAATTTGAAGACGATTTACTCTATCTAACGCTTTACTATATCCAATGCATAAAAATCATATTTTTTATGTATGTAGCATGAGAGAAGCATGAGAAAATGAGAAAATGACAACATTATCCAAAGTTGCACTTTAAGAAAATGTTGAAAAGAAGAGGTTTTTGATGTGATCCTTCAGATACTCGTCAAAGTATATGAAAGAAATAAGAATATTCACTTTTTATTTCTACAGACATATCACTCCTGGCTAGAATTTGTTTGTCACCGAAGTAAGGTGTAGAAAGGAGAACAGACAATTCTCTAAAGAATAGTGGGATCCACTTTATGTAGAGCTCCAATACTTTAATTATGGAGTACGTATCTACATTAAACACATCACTTCAATTTAAATGTCTTTACTTCATGAAGTTATTTTTTTAAAATCTTAAAAAATATCCAAAATATGGACGTTCAAAATTATTAATTAACCAAAGTAGATTTTCATAAATAACATCATACATGTTCATCTCCATAGTTATTATACATAAGGGTCATTCTACGGTAAGAGGTTTTATCGATGTTCATGGCACTTATATATATTTTCCTTCAAAATTTAAGATGAATAATTTTAGTATACAAATGAGTTGATTGTGAATAAAAAGATTATATAAATTACATTCATATTCAAAAATTTTGCTGTGCCATTTTTCTATAGAAACTGACTGTTTATCGTAGAATCACCCATAAAACTTTTTTGGCAAGAGAGAGTTGGAAAACAATCTTAAAGAGCTTATAACTTATTTGTTTTTGAATCAATTTTAATTTAATTTTTGAATTTTGTTTGGTATTGGGCTCAGTTTCACAGTTTGATGGGTACAATAGCAAATTTTTTTTTAATTTCATCTTCCCTATTTAGTTTTTCAAGCCTCTTTCGTAAAATGCGCCACAGATTTATATTTTTATTTTAGTTTTGTTTATATATGTTATTAAAAATGTTTGCATGCATACATATATCTATACCTATACAGTTCGTTTACCGGTGGCGCTTTAAACTAAAAGGTTTACGTATAAAATAAAACAAAACAAAAAAACCAAGCTTGTTTATTTAAGCTGTCAATGCTCCACCCCCATCAGCTACACAAATGTATATACGCATATTATAATGTTCATGTATGTAAAGGTATACAAAATATACACAGGTTTTTATGTTCCCTGCGCGTTCGCCTGTCTACTGCCTACTACTGTTCTATCACTTCGATATAAATTTTGATGTATTCGTATTGAAAGATATAGATTACGTATAGATTGTTTTTTTTTTTTGTATATAATAAAACCATTTATTTATATTTGGGTCATTCTCAGTTAAGAAATCGCTTTACTGATACAACACGGTACGATAAAAATTCTTAATCCAATTTTTTAACAGATTTATTAAAAGAACTGATTTTCTCATGTGTGCAAGGCAACCAGTAAATTTTTTCATTTTAGAGAAAGCCAGAGGAGAGACCCCTTTGTGAAAAATCTTATAAAACATAAAAAAATGCATATATTGAATCTGTTGTGAAATTTCATGACTCTATCCAATTACATATATCTATGCATATCCATACATCATGCATTTGGTTATGATTAATAAGAATTTTTTCCTTTTTTCTCATAAAAAACACAGTGCTCATATAATAAAATCCAGGCTTTCCCCTGGCCTCTCCAAAAACAAGAAAAAAAAATAGAAAAATTAAGTGGTTTTACAAATCTTACAAATATGAATAATTCAAAATGTAAATTCAAAAACAGTTCATTAAAATACGTATTTATACCACTGCTCAATATTTTGGTAAATTATGCACCAGGGGAGAAACTTTTTCTGGTGAAAACAGAAAACTTTGCAAAAGTATTAATAGTAAATAAAATAAAGTATGTCTATAATCTATGCATTAATTAATGTCAAGTTTCAACATACTATGAAATATTTAGATAAATCAACATGGAAAAAAGTTTTCAAGAGGAGAAGCCATGTTCAGCGAACTGTACTCATAATTACGGTTATCGTGATCAAAATAACTGTAGATAAAAGATCATTTTTGCATTGATATATAAATATATGCTATGAAACAGAATTTGAATCTTTATTTAAAACATTCCAATCTTTATCTATATATTCATACGTGATATATATTATTATATATATATATATTTATAAGGAAAAACTGTGTACCCGTTTTTACGAAAATTTGGCAAACGGAGGACTGTGCAAGACATACTTATAGTTTATATGGAGAAAGACTGGAGAGTGATAATATTTTTTTTTAATTATGCAGTAAAACAAAAAAAATATTACACACACTATGGCATACACATATATAAGAGATGTCGTTTACATTATACACACTATTATACACATGTGTATATACTCTTTTATTTAATATACTGTTTTGTTTAAAGGAACGTAAATATTGTTTTGTTTAAAAGCAGTGAGATTCAGTTTTGAGTGATTATGGTCGAATTTCTACCACTCTAACAAGACTCTAGGTACATCTAATTGAATGTATAATAATTATATATCAATAAAAAAATTGTTAAATAAATGAAGTAATAAAATTAAGTAATAATGTAATATATTCATAAATTCACAACAAAACTTGTAATTCTTCTTGGCATTTTTGTATACTAAAACTATAAGATTTCAAAATTTTGCCGTGCCTAAAATACTACCGCACAAGGCCCAAGCATCACGGGCCTAAGAGAAATTTGGTCACTAGTATCAACTATCTATAAGGATTGGCACACTCTGTACCATATATGCACACATAATAGACGTATGTAATTTATGATTATTGATTTGGACATGTTTAAAACAACAAAATAAAAACAAAACTAAAAATAAAAATAAAAACACGTAGAGGGTTGTAACTAAGTGGTTTACTTTGGCGTTATATATAATCACACTTTTTTAAACAAAAATTTAATGCATTTATTTATATGTATATAGGTACTTTTTTAAATTAAATTTATTTTGTTTTGAAAAATTATTTTATTTATGTTATAGTTACTTAACAATATATCCTTCCGTTTTAATTTTAATAACTATTTACTATAAGCAAAGTAGTAAAATAAATATTAGTCAAGCTGGCAGAGCACAATATTCAAAATTGGACTTAAATATTATCAAAATTAGGTGCTTTTAATATGCCATTTAAAAAAATTTGCGCATATTTAATCATTTAATCATTCCCAAATTTGATTTAATTTGGTAATCATTAAGATGCACTCCTATCGTGATATCACGGTGGAAGAGCCATTCCAAAATAAAAAGTATATTAATTTAATTGTAAGTACTAAAATTAGGTGCTTTTATGAAGTGCCTTCAATAAATCAATTTAATCAAAATTACCAAAAAAAATACGTGCTACATGAAATACTAACGAAAAGTGTGAAGCTATCATGTTGCACGGATATTTTTGGTAATTATGATTAAAATGAATTTATTGAAGACACACCAAAAAAGATCCTAATTCTGGTACTTACTTAAACTATCAATAAAAAAATATTTAGTTAAAAAAAAAAATGCTTTTCCTGATCTCTTCTAGGAAAAGTAAATAAAATTCTCTTTATATTATTTAAGAAAAAAATAATAATAATATTGGCTGTATTTTTATCTTATTTTAGGTATGTTTATTTTTTCCGATGCGATGATGGTTAAAAATATGACTCTTTAGTAGTAAAAGTCTTTCTTCAGGAGCCTCTTAGTGCTAAGTGCTTGTGTTAATCTCCCCAATACATATAATATATATGTATGTATGTATATGCATACAGTACAATGTGTGTTAGATCTTTAACCAGAAAATTGAATAAGCGTTTGTCTAAAAAACCTGTTCGAATTCTTTTCTAAATATATATCGAATATCTCAATACGTATTTGGCAAATTTCGATTACACGTATCATTTCTTTTATTAATACATATATGAGTGCGGAAAAAAGTAGTTATGAGTTTAAAGTTTCAAAATAGATTCCCCAAATAGTTGTTCGAATTAGTTAACCCTAACATTTGTGGAAGACATCTGCTTCAAACACCATTCCATTGATTTTAATCACAAATAATATTGAAATCATTTTCAATCCCGATAGCTCCAGGATCAAAGTAAGTAAATACCTAGAATAAAACAATTGCATTTTTTTTTGCCCGTTTTTTATTATTTGTTAGTGACGTATACTGTGTAATAAATAATTAAAAAACAACTATAAGAAATGAAATGTTTTTTATTCTCACTTATGGATATTATTGAATAGTGTATTATATATTTTTTATTTATTTTTTGATACATCTTTATTTAGTCAAAAGTATCCAAATTCGAGATTTTTTAAACATATAACCAATTCATATCTTCAAAAGTATTACTTTTATCACAAAAACTCAATGAACATTTTTTATTCGTATTTCATCAAATAATATAAAAGCAATATGTCTAGTTTGAAAATAGCAATTCCTTGCAATTGTTTAAGCAATACTACACTGAGTTACCCTCCTTTATCAGTAGGAAAATTTGAATAGAATCACGTAAAAAAATTGAGGTGAAATAGTTTCCTACCATATTATTTGTACATTAACATTATTTTAGATTATATTTTAGAGTATTTTCAAATCTTTGAGATTTTTATAATTTAAAAAAAAAAATTTAATTTTCTAAAAAATTTTTTCTTATTTTTGGAAATTTGGTGGAGGCTTATTCTTGGTGGGACATGTAGGCGGTGCCTATCCTACCTATCCCTAAAATCGGGGCTCAGAATCTATAAGCTTGCGAATTAAAATCTGAAACATTCAGTACATTTATTCCCCTAATATGCTTTATAAAGTATCCCTAATAAGACGAAATGAAAAGCATATATCATATCTATAATATCTCTTTGATAGTAACTTTTCCCTTTATTTTGTGTAATATACAGTTAGTGCTACTAGCTAGCTAGCTCTCTATAAAGATTCATCCATTCATTCAATAGCACTCCATCCATGTTTTCAACAATTTTACTTAATGTTTTCTTGAAATCTTGTAATACTCGTAATAAACTTTATTTGTACTAATAAAATAAAAATGTTTCATATCGGATTTAGTTGAATTGAATTATATACAACGTTTTAAGGTGTTTGGGGACTATTATATAAATAAAAAAAATAATAATAATGTGAGTCACTACACACACAAAAAAAAACTAAAAGTAAACAATAATATTTACCTCCAAATGCGCATCTGTAGACAAAAAAATGTGTATTCTGTCCAAATTGTTAAGAAAAAGAATCATTTAAAATATTAACAAGAAAATTTTCTAGAACTAAAAAAATCGATATATTAATATGTGAAGTAAACAATTGGTACACCTGTTTACACGAAAATTGAGCGGACGGAGGATCAGGAAATTTGGCACACAGTTTATATAGAGAAAGAATTAAGATTGTTAATACTTTTTTTTTATGCAAAAAAAATATATTAAATCATTAAAAAAACAAATTACACACGCTAAGACACACACATATATAAGAGGTATTTCATATATTACACACACGACCATACACACGCATATTTACTATTTTGTTTAATATACTGTTCTGTTTAGAGGCACGCATAGATATATACGTTTAAAAGCAGTGAGATTGACTTTTGAATGATACTGTAACGGGACTCTAGTAATTTTAAACAAACAAATATTGTACACGTGAATATAACAACTAACAGAGTTAATTATTATTATCGACATTTAGTTGACTATTAATGTTTGATTTATTTTGAATCTGAGTATTCATTCATAAAATAATCTAAAAATCCAGCAGGAAATTAGATAATTAAGTGTATAATAGTTTGAAATCGGAAATGTAGAAGTTATAGAAATCATCGTTACGGATAGAATATATCTATAATTTATACTTTAAAAATAGTTTAGTATAAAATAACATCGAAATGTCTAAAAGTTTTAAATAAATTTTAACAATAATCAGCAAAATTGATGATATTAAAAGTTGATTTGTTTAGTGTCTACTATATCTTAAGATCTAAATTCACTGACCAGAAGACAACCCTAAAGTATAGTGATTATTTTATAAATTTTCAGAAAAATACAAATACGTGTAATGTACAAATTATTCCAATCTGAATAAGACTGAGACTGTTCATAAAATATGTATCGCAGATTTTATTAATTTTTTTTGAAACCCTCGACCCTACATCACATTGCGTCAGTTTTTCGATTACCCCGTGTAAATGTCACGTAATGAAAGTGAACACCCTGCGCTAAAAGCAAGGATGTCCAGGATCATTAAAAATGGAGATCCGCGGATACGGATAAGATCTTTTAAACTCAATTAATCGATATAATGTTTTGAATTTCCATAAAATTTGATTGTTTATTGAATGAAATATAATTGTGATTTGTGATATCACTTAGCAGTATTAATTGATTTGAATAATAATAAATTTGAAAAATAAATTTGAATTTAGATAATTGAATTACTAATTAGTACCTTTTGATAAGGTAGTCAGTTATAAGAATTAGAACTTACCCAGCTCATAACAATAAGGGTTCAAATATTAAATTTTAGCCAAATATGTAATTTTTTAGCAATAAAAACTATTTTAATGGGATTTAACAGTATTTTATTGCAACATTTACTTATAAATCAAATACCCAATGAAAGTCAATAATACAAAAGATACGTTTAAGATCCGCTGAAAAAGAAGAATATACAGATTCGGTTTTTTTTTCTTGTGGATATCCGCGGATACGGATACGAATATCTAGCAGATATCTGCTTATAAGCTATGTAAAATAGTTATACATAATAATAAGAGAAAAATAGTAACACATATCCTGTATATGAAAATACATTTTATAGACGTCCAATAGAGAGTGTTCTAAACATGTTTAGCAAAATAGGTTTCATTTGAATAATTTTTTATAACCTTACGCCATATTAACCTGGATTAACAAATTTCAAATTTGTTGAAAATATTAAATGATATGTCATCTTTTGTTATACTATTTTCTAATGAAAGTTTCTCCTTATTGTTATAAAAAACAGGTAACAGATTTTTTAAAATTTAAACCTGTGTTGTAAAAGGTTTTTTGTTCTCACCTACCCCTCATCTCGCCTTTCAGGGTTTAATTTAAAAAAATTCTTCTTTTGGCCTCGTCTATGATATAACAAAACCATCTGATCTTAATTTCAAGCTTTTTAACGTATAGTTTTCACCGGTACATTGATGACTATATCAACATTGAAACCCCCTCTTCAACCCCTTTGAGGGCAAATTTTCAAAAATTATCTTTAATTGCTCACTAAAGTCTTATAAAATACCCTCATGCAAAATATTAAGCACCTAGACCAAACTGTTTCAATCAGTCCTTTAGTTTTTTAAATATAGATCGATTTTTGCATCAATTGACATCGGAAAACAATTTTAAAATTTATATTATCTAGAATATTACAATTTTTAAACCTACAGGCATACAAATATTCACATTGGTAATAAATACTTTGATAAATGCTTAGTCCACTATAAAAAAATTAAAAATAATAATGTTTAACAGAACAAATTTGCGTGACTAACATATTTACGAATGTATTTGTTTAAACATTTTTATGTATATATGTATAAAAATTGTAATATACTATATGGGCATATTTTAATATTGTTCAAAATAGCTCAAAAAGGAAAACAAAGAATGTGTTTAAGAGCGATTATTCACAGCTGTTATTGACATAAAGAAGTGTGCTTCTAAGAAGTTGTTGCCTTAAATTACATATAGTTCTTTCAATTATCGCGCCTAAAAAATTCAAAAAATACTTGTCCAAATGTTTTCAAATTTGGTATGGACAATTTTGACATGAAAACGGAAAGCTTGTAGAAGAGTTTTTCTCGAAAAAATGATACAATAGCTTCTAAGGTACAAAAATTCAAAATTAGATTTTATATTTAAAAATGTTTTTCGAGAAAAACTGTTCCATAAACCCTCCGTTTTCATGTCAATGTTGTGCATACCAAATTTCTAAGCATTTGGATATTTGTTTTGGACTTATTTGGGCGCAAAAATTGAAAGATTTTTACGTAATGGAAGGTTCTTCACTATTATTTTTCTATCCCCCTTAAATGATATCAAAATTTTATATGAAAATTTCTTAAATACTATGTCCCATAGAAATTATATATCTGCTTATTACATTCACAGTTTCTTTTTGCATTAATTAATGGATAAAATTTTTATGGATTTAGACAAAGCATTAATTTCAATTGAATAATTATTTAGTTTGATAATTGTATCAAAAATAAAAAACATCAGTTACAATTCACAATTGTTATTTTGATTTCTAAAAATATAACACACACACATTTGTAAAATTAAAAAAAATAAAATTGTTTATTTGATTTATAAAAAGTGTAAAATCTGTTATGCCAGAGGCCGGATGAATATATTTATATTTTATATAAAATGCACCCGACGGCCATACAGGCAAACAGCAAATGGCATGAAGGTGGCATTTAGCAGTTAGAAGAGGAGATTATTTAGTTCTTTTTTTTTTTTTTATTCTGTTATTGTGTCGCCGTCGCGGCGCTGTAGTAAATGGATATGCATCCCAACAACACATACATCTTTAATGTATAGAAATTGTGTTGATGTTATAATTCGCCTTAGGACGTCCACACAGTTCATAACATACATTAAGAAAATGGTGTTGTTGAAACCACACGTTGTGTGTATCACATGATTTTCTTTTTTATTTTTTTTAAATTGATATGTGTCCACATTTCAATAATATATTTTATTTTTAGATTTGTTTTATTTTTATTTTTTTTGGTACTATATATCGATGTCTATATTTCCATAAACTGTACTTTAAATTCTGCATTACGTTTAAGTCCAATGTGTAATATTCAGAAAAGGATAATTTTTACAGTAAATAAAACAATCAAATTATTGTTTAATAGCGCAACGTTTCGTCAGTTTTATTGAGACTTCCTCACGCAACTGAAAGTGTGTATAAAAATAATGACCATTACATTTTTAAAAAGCTTCATAAATCTATTGAATAAATACATAAACAAGGTTCAATCGTTTTTCATTAAATAAATTTTCATTGCGTTAAAATTGAAAAAGCTTTTCTGAAATTAATTTGAAAAAGCTTTTTCGAAATGTTTATTAAAATCCTTTTTTGGCCGAATCGGTAAACTTTTTTTAAATTTATTTATTTAGAGGTAGATTTTCAATTTTCTCCCTTATGCAAGCAGAGAAAAATTGTTTTTGCTCAATATATTTATGCTTTTATGAAATGGCCAATTATGGGTCTTACCCGAATTAAACTGAGAATTAATTGCTAAATGTTGTTCCTATAATTATTATATCAGCAAGACAAGGTAAAAAAGGAGCGTTATAAAAGTGCCGATAAGTAAAGCCTTATTAACTTACAAAATATTTTATTATATGTATACGATGAAAATTCTTTAGTTTAAATTTACCGACAAATTGTGGGCAAATTATTTATCATATAATATGTATTATTTATGTATATAAAGAAGATACCTACTTGAAAAAACGTATTTATATTTAAAAAAGAAACGTTAAATATTTAAAAACAGTAAAACGATTTCAACTTAAGCGATAAAAGATTTATTAGGAACAGTGGTTTTATGATATTATTTATTATAAATATTTTTAAACTTAAGTGAATGTTGATTGATGTATATAAATGTTATATTACAATGTTGTAGTAATTTAAAACAAACATAAATAATCACCAGTTCAGTTCACCATTTTGGTTGAAATTAATATCATTTCGGTTGAATTTATACAGTCCGAATCACCTCTGTATAATGAAATGTATTTGGATGAAATTGCCCAGTACAAATAAATATTGTATATTCTTAAGGATGTTTGGAAGATACAAGTGGCGACAAAAGTGTAGGGAATGAGCTTATTGGCGATTGTAGTTATATAAACATAAAAAAAAAATGTTCCAATTCAGGTTCATTAAATCTTAAACCCTTAAATTACAAAATTATAATGAATTTTTTTTGTTTTCAACGCCTTTTCAAGTAAAATTATCAATATTTTAAATTATTTATAAAAAAACTTTTGTCTCAGCATGTAGACTATAATTTAATATCCAACAGAAAAATTTGCTCGATTTTTTAAGCTGTAAATATGAAATCAAGTCATCACTATAAAACAGTGATATATTCTAAGGTGGGTATTATTTTAAAAGGTCATCTATTGCGCTCTCTTTATTACATGTATTTGTGATAACATATGTTTTTTATTTATGTCATATTAAAACTACTGCATTTAAATAAAATTGGTTAAGATTGCTTATAAGATAAACTATAAGGTTTGGAGCTATTTTCGTGTTATAAGCGATTGCATTTCAAAAAGACAAAATTCCATGAGGAATGAAAAATTTCGAGAGCAAACGCCATAAATTGTATCAAAATACAATTCTTTACGAATATTTCAAAAATAAATAAATAAATAAAAAAAATTTCAGTTAATGTCAGATAATCCATATTTAAAAATGACGTATTTTGGGGGATGAAAAATTATAAGAGGTGCCAAACATTTCTAAAGTTAGACAAAAAATGCATCTTATATATAATTTTAGAAAAATTATAAGAGGTACCAAACATTTCTAAAGTTAGACAAAAAATGCATCTTATATATTATTTTAATAAATAAGAAATTAATAAATTAATTAATTTTGGTATAAAATAAATTTAATTCAGAACAAAATTCTAGACATAAATATATTCTAGAGTACTTATAAAAAATATCAAAACAAAAAAGAGCAAAAACATAAATCAGATGAACTTATATGAAATCAATTATTATTACTTTAAATAACTCTTTAATAATTTTTTATTATTAATCCAAACATTGTTTATTCATGTCTATATTATTTTGCAATAAAAAATTAATTTACAATTTAATGGGCAAGCATATAGTGTATGAATCTCGTGTCACCAATTTCTTAATTTAAAATGTAAAATATATAAAATACATTAGTTAATAAAATTTTATGGTTGATTTTTTTAAATATTTAAAATAATTGAAAACTACATAAAATTACGAAATTTATGAAACGTCGTCCGAGAATTATTCATAAATAAATTTTTTTTATCCATAAAATTGTAAATTAATAATTATTATACTTAATATTGATTTTAGTGTCAGTAAAGTGAAAAAAAATTTACTTCCCTGACACGAAACGTATAAATTATTGATGACCATACCCATGTCCACTTACCTTCAGGTTTAGATAGCCTCGAACTTTCTTTTAAAAAAATGTATAGTCTAAGAGCCAACTTGGCGATTAAAAGTCCTGTGGATCAGATATGTGAAGAATTATTGCTGTATGCGTAGTATTGCTAAAGATTTAAAGGTCGGCTCCCTTTAAATTCATGAATTTTGTCCGAATGAATGTTACTTCCGGTTGACGCTTCCATACTTGATTTTGATACTTGAGCGTCTTAGTCATGTATATGAATCCATAGGACTTTTAACTGGCCAGCATAGACATCTAATAAAAGGATTTCAAGGGAAAAGAAAACAAACAAAAAATTAATATTTATTTATATATTATTCATTTATTTAAATTTTTAGTGCAAAATTATTGATTATAATAATAATTCAGATATAATAATGATAATTTTTAATAGTATATTTTCTAATTATTACAATCACAGACATACTAAAAAAATACTATTTGCATTATTATGAAAATTTTTCTCATTTCATATATTCAGTTTTTTCTCTTCATTGAATAATATGAACCGGTGTTGACGTATCAAAAACTGTTATATTTTTTAACAATTATTTATTAAACACAAAAACATAGCAAATAATTTCTAAATTAAAAAATGGTTGGTATTAAAAATCTATTCTTTACATTATAGTCAATTTTTTTTTGGAACACATGGTACGATTAGAGCAAAAAATGTTAATCGAATAATTCTTTTTGTTCTAAGATAAATTTATAAAGCCAATTTCAAATCGTTTAAGTACACTCTTATTGCGGAAGAATTTTAGAAAGAATTGAGTTCGGCCTCTAAATAAAGTTTCAGAACTAAAAGTTAAAAAAATATCACGTCGATGGTGCAAATGAAATTTCCATTTTATTATTTTTGAATATAAGTATTTTGAGATTTCATCAAAATTATTTTTATTACTCTAGTAATTCTTTGTACCCAAAAGGCCCAAACATTCACCCTCCGAAAAAAATAGTGCAATTTCTTTCAAAAATGCTAAATTATGAAAAATTGATAAGCATTGAAGAATAATACAAATAATTTTAGATACACATTTTTTTTCTTCTTAATTTGTACGATTCCCACATTTTTCATTTTGTTGAGAAAATCAATGAAAACATTTAATATAGTTTTCAATACGTACAACACAGATTCATACTGATACATACTGTAATTTATATTAATAATTATTTATATTTTTTGAATATTTATTATTTTATTTATATTACAAATAATTTGTATGTTATTAACGTCAATAAATTTTCAACAAATTTCTGAAAATGTGTCTCTAATATCACAATACAATTTATGATGTATTTTAATGGATTTTTATTTGATTACTTAAAATATGTAGTAATTTATATGAAAACAAGTATATTTTGGCATTATTTAAGCAACTTTACAATAATTGATAACAAAACATGTTTTACAAAATTTTACATTTGGCCTGAAGCTATATAATATAAGTAACTCAAGTCACCAATCTCCTTCTTTTAAAATTGTCATAACTTTTTAGAATTAATGAAATCATGTGTTTACTGCATCATGCATAGTAGGAGTGCTCTGTTTCTAAATGAGTTGCATTGTAGGGCACATTGTCGTACTTTCGGTATATAAGTACTAGAAATTTTTAGTCATTTTTGCGGATACTGGTGTTGAAATCAGAGTGGTCTCCAGTATGTAAGAAAAATTTTAATTTCAACCAAAAAACTACATGTAAAACATAATAAATATAAAAATTTAAGAAAAAAAAGATCCGCCTTCAAGAAAATGAACTAAAAAGTAAAAAATAATTTCAAATTTTTCCTTGAGGCCAATTTCCTTTCTCAGAAAATTTTTTAATTATTTTTAAATTTTAAGTCCATTTTTTTGTATGCTGTTTTTTTTTTTAAATTTTTATTTTTACTCGGTTTTTTAAATCGGTTCACCCAGTCGAAAGTTCTGAAGTAATAAAGTGAAGTAAAAAGAAAAAAATAATAATAATAATGATAATGAATTGACAACCTCATTTTTTGAAGTCGGTTAAATAATGCGACCTTTTGATATACAAATTTTGATTAGTATCGATAACCTAATGTTTAAATTTTACCAGTTACTCGAAAGTAGCTTTTTCTTTTAATCAAATATAAAATTCACTTTTTTTCACGAAGAAAATGGTTTCTAATTTGGAACAAAATTTTCATATATATTTGGCACGGAAACCAATAATTAATTTTACGATAGTTCATAATATTAAAAATCGATGAAATAAAATTCGTAATTTAATATTTATGAATAATTATCATACATAAATGTTTAAGTACAGATCAATTTTTCGAAAATAACTTAGTGTCAAGTGGGGTAAAGTGTCACAAAAAATCAGGACAGGTTTGTTTTAAATGGTAGCTTATAAAACTACCAAAGAATGTAAAGAAATTCATTCAAAAAATAAAATGCAGCAAAAATAACCAATTAAATTATACACTGTGTTCTCTGTTTTTCGATACCCCACGCTTCTACTCGAATTTTTCTTTTCTAAACACACACACAATGTGAAAGTTATATAAATTACTTGTGTATTGTTCATGCTACGCACTCCTAAATTTGCATTCGATAAAATTATTAAATTATACTTTGAAGCTTTCGTAACACTGGTGTAGATAAAAGTGGCCAAAACATGAACTAAAAAGGATTTGGTACCAAATAAACGATTTTCACAGAAATTCTCTGAAAATTGATTAATTTGGTACCAAATCCACTTTAGTTCTTCATACATGGATTTATCCAGTTTAGGTGTGCAAAATCCATAGGTGTCTAATAATTTCACAATTTCATACTTTATAATATTTCTTTTATAAATTGCAGGTATTAGCTTCATATTTTGAGTTAAATTGTAGGGATTAAGTTCATGTTTTGATAATATTTATCACACGGATACTTTGCTTTTTAAAATAACCTCAGCTTTAGCATTTCATGAATATCTCCTTTCAAAAACTAAGATTGACCATGAATTAATTAAGTACTATAACCCAAACAAGACGGAGTCATTTAAACACTATTTAAATATATTTTAATGGAAAACAATTAACAGTCAAATTTGACAGTTTTGTTTACTATTTGCATTTTGCAATTCG
The DNA here is from genome assembly GCA_020423425.1 of Chrysopa pallens. Taxonomy (NCBI): domain Eukaryota; kingdom Metazoa; phylum Arthropoda; class Insecta; order Neuroptera; family Chrysopidae; genus Chrysopa; species Chrysopa pallens. The sequence continues at coordinate 41,662,076 of CM035594.1, forward strand.
TAAACATCATCCCAATGTACAAAAGTACCCATTCTAACTTAACAGTACTAACTTAAAATAATGCATACTTTACTTACGTGATGATTTAACCGTCTCAATGGAAAAGTGAGTAAAGGCACTAATACCTTCACCCATTTGGAGGTTGTGGGATCGAATAAAAGCAGTGGCAGATTGATCAATTATAATAATAGAATAAAGAGGGTGGTTGGTTGATCTCACTGCCGTCGTATGGATAAACACGAAGTAATAGGCTCCACCAACAATATAATCATAATATAGGTGTCACCTTGTGCTAAAAGGCATCTATGCCTTCAGGTGGCGGCGTGTTATAATAACCGGTATAGAGGACCAAAAGGTCCAGGTACAAGGAACGCGGTTGCGGTTCCCCTCTTAATACACTCTTCTTCTCTTCTACTACGTGATGGTTCGGATTCATTTTCGATCTATGAATTTATTTATTATAATCGAAAGAAATAACATATAACTGATGTCTACAGATTTTCTCAAATAATCAAATCAAAACAGTAAACATAACTGCCAAACTGGATTTTTTATATGACATAATTGGTGTAAGTAAAAATTCTTTGATACTATTAGTGTGAAATTCAAAATTATAATGATTTAAGGTTATTTTGATAACTTTTCTAAAATTAAGTTTTATATAAAGGTAAAATATTTACCATACAATTTAAACAATATATGAGAAAAGAAAACTTTGAGTACTCCGACAGACAAGGACAAGAACGAACAATGCGTGACGTAACTCTTTTTTAATCTTTTATTTTAAAAAATATTCCGTTACTTTATATTCCATATTATACAAGCGAACTCTCGGATCCTTTCAGTTAATTGTTAAATATAATTTAAAAAAAAAAAAACAAAAAAAACTTTTTCTATTATAAACTTCTTTAACTATTTCTTGTATTTAAATTTGTAGTAAAAGCGTAATTTAAATTCACTAATAATTTATTGTATATTTTATTTAAATATGATTAATTATAATGAGAAATAAATAATTATATTATTATTATTTTGATAAATAGTATGATTTTTGTTATGGTGTAGTAATGTTATTATTATATTAATTTTAAAAAATAAAATTTGTTGATAATAATAAAAATCATAAATAATATAACGAAAACAAAAGAAAAAAATAATACATTATGTATACTAATTAATTATAAAATATATAGGTAAGTATATTTGATTTATTTATCTGTATCTTTCAATTTATTTGATGTGGAATTATTATCATCACAATTTGAATTCTCATGAGTTACAATCACCAGATCATTATTTAATAATGGTTTAACAAGTGGATGATGCAAACCTTCTTCGGTTTTCATGAAGTCTTCCAATAACTAAAATTAAAAAATTAAAATAATGTTGCAAGTTTTACAATATCTGCAGTTCTAATAATAAATATATTTCGAAGAGGCCTAAAATTAACGTACAGAAAAGTAAAAGCTCATGTCAAAATCCTATGTGTTAGATCAGGGGTCTCCAAACTTTCCAGCCTTAGGGCCATACTGATTACTCCAGTAAGTTCCGAGGGCCAAAACCATATTAATAATTATTCAACATAAAATTAGAATACTGAAGTAAACTAAATTTAATTTGCTATAAAAAATATGTTCTCTAAAATGCTCTCCACGGGCCGGACAAAATCTGTGTGGCCCGCGGGCTGTAGTTTGAAGACCCATGTTTTAGATAGTCGTTAAATTAAGACACAAAATAGCATCCGCATAATTAAAATGATTAGTTTTCTTGTAAATAAAAAAAAATATCTTTCTATATGAAAGGTTTTAAAAAATAAATCTTGTAATGTTATTGAGTTTTAAAAATTTTTAAACAGTGCTTATTTCATAAAAAATTGCTCAAAACTTCGATACTGAGAAGTAAAAAGTAATTTCTCAAAATTCAATTCGAAAAAATAAAAATAAAATAAAATAAAACTTTCGTTAACCTAAAATCAAATTTTTATTTCAAAATTAACCAAAATTCAATTTTGAAATTGCCTGGGGAAAGATTAGATAGAATAAATTGATGAGGCTTGATTATTTAATATTGTAGTTGTAAATACAAATTATATAAACAAATATATAAACAAATTAAGAAAACTATTTTTTCTTGTATCACTGGAAAAATTAAAAATTTTGTGCATTATAATAATTAATAAATAATCAAAATATCTTACCACAAAAGACAATTCCTGTTCAAGTATTTGACGAGTATGTGGATTATCATAACAACAACCCAATAATGTTGGATATAAAATTGCAGATAATTTTGGTACGGAAAAATAAGCGAATGGCAATGAACATAATTGTTGAAGAACGCTTGGCGCATATCCACTGACCAAAAGCATCTGTAACAAAAATATAATAAAATATTTAAAAATCCAAAAATTACAAAACCATAAATCTTTTGCAACTCAAAATTACAAAAAACATCGAGTTTACAATTTATCGCAAGATTTTCTTTATTTTTAAATAAGTGAAAAAGTAATTAATTGAGACTCAGGAATGGTCAAAAATCAAAATGAATGTACGATTCCACAATAGGTTTGTTGTCTGATACTAAATTTGCTATTTCGCTTCAAACTGTAAAACAACTCAATAAATCAACAAAATTTGAAAAATAAATTAAAATAGATGAAAAAACAAAGAAGTTTAGAAGCTATCAAATATTATAAATCAATCTCATTCTTCAAAACGATGTTAAACATGTAATTTAAATGACGATAATAACAGTTAACATCAAATTTCCATGTTTGTTTAATTAGGATGTCCATATCTTGATCATTTTTAACATTTAAAAAAATAACTTTAGATCCATGTTCGTGACGTAAAGACGCTTTAATTGAACTAATACAAATTTTAGTCAACATCTATTCAAATCTTTGTGTGTGGCGTATTTTATTTCTTTTTAAAATTGAGAAAATGTTCATGAAAATGGGCAACTTAAAAGTACACAATAAATTTAATTGTTACAATATTTCAATTTAATTTTATAAATCGTGGAAAGAACAATGTTGTGTCTTATTTGGAGACACTATTCTATTGGGTATCATTTGACTAGAAGATTTTTTTTTATATGGAGGTATATGTGGATAACCAATGATAGGCTTTTTATTCCATTCATAGAAACCTTCCCTTTAATATAAAATTGATTCATGTATGTTATAAAGTAAGATGGTGCTCGAAAGCGACAACCGTAAGTCACGTGTATAGAGACAAAATTGGACAATAGGTATATTTGACAACTTGAAAATATCCTACAAATTGTGCCCACAACATAAAATAATAACCTGAAAAAAACATATTTCACTTTATTTAAACTAAATTATGTTTATTTTTTGCAAATAACACGAATTAAAATGTAATAATTTTTGAAATTTTATCTGGTACTGAAACGCCATGTGATTGATGACATCTCTAGTGACGTCACACGCTAGTAAACTATAGGAAAATATTACATACAGATATTAACAGATGCTGTAATGTTTTGTTGTGGTTATATAAACTGGTTTACTAGCGTGCCACGTCACATGTATCACGCTGTTTTGAAAATTTAAACTTTGACATTGACTTTTATTGCTAATAGTTTAGTTTTCCCAAAAAATGTCAATGTTATATATGAAGAATTATTTAAAATGATTTCCAAAAATTAGTCAAATATCTTAAGAGGTGTGGACATCTATAGTAATATTACACGCACACTTATGACTTTCATACCCTCTCAGGTCATCTACATCGATAGAGATATACATTCACACCATATATAATAATTATATGTTATTTTTGACAATAATTTTTTTTTTATTAAATAAAAAAACATCCAAAATGAGGGGAAACAATTATTATGATTATATTATTATTATTATTGTTATAGATTTGTATCGATTGTTGTTTAGACAGATATAAAATAACCGATATTGAAAGGGCGTGAGAGGGTCACACATAGCATGCATACAACATACAACATAGTTACGCTTCTAACTACAATTATAGAATGCACGTGCGCATTGTTCAATCACACACCATCATAATATATATATACATAATTTACATTCTATTTCATCAAACATTTATTATTTATTACAATTTGATAAAGAAAATAACAATTACTTAATTAAAGCACACAATAATTAATAATAATATCAATTTAATATAATGGTTATCTATTATTATAATTCACTTCATTCCCATAACTTTTGAAATTAATTACATAATATTCAGTTATCATAATACAAGATGGTAGTTATTCCAGTTATCATTAAATGCATTTCAGGTATTTGTAAGCTTTCAAATCACAATTTTAGAAAGCAAAGAATTTGCTACGACGCGTCACAGCTATCGTCCAACTATCTTTTACTATAGAGAAGATGCAAAGGAAAATATTTGCTATTTTATCCATAAAAATGTGAAACTAGGCTCAATACAAAACAAAATTGGAAAATTAAATTAAAATTGATTTAAAAACGAATAATTAAAAATCTCTTAAATATACGTAAACTGCATGAAAGTTACACGAATAAAGTATTCCGATTTTAGTTGAAAGCTTCGAAAAAAGTCGATACCGAAATTTTGACAGGATTAAATTCAGAGTATAAAAAATCGCATGAGATACCATCACCAAAAATTGAAATTTTGTATTACGAAGCAAATTTCTAAAAAAATTATTTCAGATAGAAAGAAAAACCGTAGGTACATCGTACGATTGTATTTTATGGGCACATAATTATTTGGATATATAAATTCGATTTAGTTGCAAAATAATTAACTATTTGCATTAATTGGCATTTTTTCTCTGTATTCTATGACGTTTTAAGCAATTTCGAAATTGCCTGACTATTCCAGGTATTTTTCCTGATTTTTCGAGATCAGTAGATATCCTGGTTAATATTTTATATTAGAGAAAATATGCATTAGTGGGGTTCCAGTCTAATTTTAATTAAAAAACTTTTTTAACAATCTAATGCCTTGAAATAAAAAATATATAGTTGTGGAAGCCATTTTTCTAATCATTCTATTAGTATTTAGAGTTTCTTAGTCCTTACGTGTTTACCAAGTGATGAAACTGTTTGAAACGGAATTTCTTTAGTTCGAGTTGCACGGGTCTGCTTATATGGAGTGAAATTATTACGGGCTTTGAGATTTTTTAATTATTCAGCACGAGTCTGCTATATGAGTTTAGTTAAAACTAAAAATTAAGACAATATTTTCTACCAATTTCAGACCATTTTTTATTCACTGTATAAATTTTGACCTTATTGAGAGTTGAAATCACCGAACCATTTTTTAATGATGGTAAATTTTATTCCTATAATCCATTGAACTAGTTTTGAAAGGATATTATTTATCATATTCGAAATCATTTCAATTCTGAATCATTCATTACACTTCAAAATTTTTTTAAAATAATATAATAGTTTGATTTAAGATTGACCGCTATCATAATTTTATATACATAAAATAAATTTAGGTAATAAAATTTTTATATTTCAACCAATAAGATTGACACATAAAATAATATGCTTTTAAAAAAAAGTATTTATGACCAAGTCATGCGCAATTTTAATTATACATTATATATATGTTTGATTTTTACAACTTAATTGAAATGATATATAAATATAAAATTAAGTTAATCGATAATTAATTATTACAGTAAATTTTATATATGGTAACCTAAAATTAACATATTGTAACGACCTGTACGTCCACCGACTCAATCAATATGGGATCGTTAATTGAAGCATATATAGAAAAATTATAAAATTTTGTACGAATAATTTTTGATTAGGGCTTTGGAATTCGTTCAAAGATTAATAAATGATGAAAGAATAAAATAATAAACAAAAGTTCATCCTTATAATATATTTTTGTTAAAAACAGGAAATTAATTTGTTTAAATGAATGATATTACAAAACTAATACACCCCTGTTACAGACCACGACAGCATTTCTCAAGGTAAATAGAGATTCATCTCCTTTCACTCTGGCCCATATCATTTGATTGTTGAGAGTTAAATGATAACATTTTTCTAGGTCTCAATTTAGTAAATGTCCCACGACCATTATTCAAGATAATGAAACCCCTAAGCATTTAAGGGGATCATAGGGACTTCTACACTTAATACAAAGTGCACAAAAAAATTTTTTTTTTATTAGTTTATAATTATTATTTTTCTAAACTTTTCCATGCCTACATATTATTAATAAAGATTTTATTTATTACCTGGTAGACCGTTTCTTGGAAAAGGGTCAACACTTACTACCTCAAAACAGCGAGAGTATACTTTGCCTACCGATAGTCAACTTTGACTAGTACATTTTGATCATATATATTTCGGTTTATGTAAGCTTTTACTGAAAACACAAGTTACAGTTAACTTTACCTAGAGAGAGTCAACATTTTTAAGACAACAAAAATGCTTATGATTCATGTTTATTTTTAAAATTGAAACTTAAAATCTCTAAAGCTCAAGAATAATGTTTTTTCTAATTTTTTTTTTCATTTCGGTCCGCTAAGTAAAAACAAATCAAAATTTAAGAAAATTTATCAGAAGACTTTACCATAAAAATGTGTGAGATTCCGTTAAATGAAGTCCTTGACAAAATATACTCAGTATGAAATAGTAGATTTTTCAAAGAGTTTCTACCTAGTTATATTTAATTATTATTATTATTTGTTATTGAATTCATTTCATTAATGGGTGAAATAAAAATAATTTACCTATAAACTATATCTAAAGCAATAAATTTAATTCTTTCAAATTTTATTACAAAAATAATAAAATCAAATGATCACGATGGAATATGAAATATCAAAATATAAAATAAAAAATAAAAAAATATGCAAAAATACATATAAAAATTGTGGAATATTAAAATAAAAATTAATATAATATAAAAACATTGTGTAACCTCCAATATCAATTGCTCTCAAAAATATTTTAAATTGAGTATTGAGTAACCCCACAAACATTTTAAATAAAACAAAATAAGTTTAAAAGAACTAAGACCCTACTATGGCAATGTAATCATAAAAGTACACAACAAACAAATATTCATGTCCGAAATTAGATAAAGTGATGTTTACGACAAGATGGTATTAGTCAAACTAGCAGAGCAAAGTATTCAAAATTGAATTTAAATATACTCAAAATTAGATGGTTTTTTGGTGCTGGCTAAATTAAATTAGGTGCACAAATTTTTAATTAAGAAAATTGAGCTCTATTCAGATGCACTGCTGTCGTGACATCCAGCTGGCAGAACAATGTGATAAAATAACGTTGATTATATCATGTAGGTTTTAGAATTAGATGCTTTTATGGTGTGCATTCAATTTGATGTGCATTTGAATCAATTAAATCAAAAAAATGGCCATAAAAATTACTACACTCATATAAAATCCATATGAGTACATAAATTTTCCATAAATTATCGAAAATCTATGAAAATAAAACAACGATTAAATGAATAAAATAATTAATATTTTATGTAGAGAAAAATGATTTTATACATTCGGTGAATTCATTATCAGAGCGAAAAAAAATTTGCGATGTATATTATTATTATTTAAATACTAAAAAAAAAAAAAAATAAAGAATTATGATTTGAGAGAAGGAAATACAGCAAAGCCAATCATTATCAACTACATACACATAACCAATAGCAACAACAAAAAAGGTATTGAATCAAGTACATACGAATTCGATAAAATTGAAACTTTTTGAAATAAATTTGAATTCATAATTCTTTGTAATTTTGACTAATTTTTTTAAATAATTTTAAATAATTCCTTGTTACATATAAAGCATACTACATTGATATTTCCTGGGAATCTACACTGTTGCCAGTAAAAATCAATCTTAAAATTTAAATATTCAAAATAGCGCGAAAAACGATATGTATTTCTGTAATGACGTTTGTCACGTGGTATATGAGACGTAGCACGCTAATAAGCCAGTTCATATAAATACAACAAACCAGTACCACATCTTTCAAGGCATCCTTGTTTAATACATGTATGTAATATACAGTATACTAGCTAGTGACGTCACCAGAGCTATCACCAATCAGTTTCCGTGGCATATAAAATTTCAAAAATTATTACATTTTATTTCGTGTAATTTGCAAACAGGAAACATTTGCATTTAGTATAATTAAAGTGAAACATATTATTTTAGGCAATTAGCTTTTAGAATGGCCACATTTTTGTAGTATATTTTTAATATTGTCAAATAGCCTATTTTATGATACTGTGTTCAAAACATTTTTTTAACAACAGTTAGCTTCTTTCGTAGATATAGTTTTAGTGAAAAATTTCAAAATATTAAAACAAAACATTAATTTTCTCTTTTTTGTGCGAAATATAGTGTTAAGCAACGTGGAGAAAAAATAACTTTCGGCCATCTAGGATCTGTATCCTAATGCTCTCTCGAACAGCGTGTCGGCTCCACCTGGCAGACATTAGATGTTGCGTTCACTGCTACGTATCACATCTTTATTGAAATAACTTTGAGAAGCATGCCAAAAATGTTATTCTCGCACCTCAATAGATTTTCGAATGAAAATTAATAACAAATGAGGTAGTTCAACATTATTGATCATGAATGTACTCATAAATTCATACGAACATAATAATATTGATATAAAATTGAATGATGATGTTTTTTCAATTTATTTTATAAATGAAAAGTCAACAATTTGCCCTTGTTGTATCGACGATATATATACATATATATATATATATATATATATATATATATATATATATATATATATATATATATATATATATATATATATATATATATATATATATATATATATATATATATACGATACGATATTATTTTCATTTCGTTTTGGAGGAATGATGCGAGATTATACACAAACGAGAGATGTTAGTAGATCATGATGTTATAATAATGTTCGCTCTGCATATACTGTAAAGTCGAAATATCAATTTCCTGTCGGGTTTGTTTTCATTTCGATATCAATATTCGATTTGCATATATACACATAAATATAATTTGTCCGTCTGTTCGTTCGTCCATATATTCCTATACGATAAGGTGAATATTTACGATTTTTTTTTTTTTAATATAATTTTTACCACATCCTCTCCTGTTCGTTCATTGGTTACTTTACAAAGTTTAATTAAATTGAATAATTTAGAGAAATTAAATTGATTTGAAAGATCAACATTTTTATGCAATGAATATTATACAAATTTACAGAAAAATAATTCCTCAAGTTAAAAGGCTGAGCTTGCTAAAGTAAACGTTTTGAAAAAACTATAAAGGGAATTTAAAAAAAAAACAAGTGAAGCAACTAACATATTGAATTGTTTAGACATTCGACATATGACTAAGTATCAATGATTAAACTTTTTTTTAAAACATAAACATTTATAAAATACGATAGTTAAATGTATTGTAATTATATGTAATAATTAGCTAAACCTGAGCAAAAATTGAGGGAATCCAAACATTTTACGAAAAAATGTTTCAAACAAAAGTTTTGTCTATTCAGAACATACCTTTTTCCTATCTATTATGGTTTAAAACTTAGAATCCATTGGACACAATAGTTTTGCACATAAACAAACTTAAACTGACTTTGGATTTCTGTAGAATACGTTTTAAAAATTTCAACTTAATATCTATTTTCGTTTTAGAATTATTGTATAATGGGCAGACATACGAAAATGGACTAATTAGGTGATTCCATGAACACATATACCAAAATCTTATTTGTGACATCAATATTTTCTAGCGTTATAAACTTTGGACTAAAATTAATACTCCAACATATTGAATATAAGTCGGGAATAATAATGTATAATTAAAAGAATTTTTAATTTAATAAACATTATAAGGGCAACAAGATTAAACCAAATGCTATGAAATTTTGCATCCCCAATCATAACATGAAAACGAAGGGCATGTAAAATTTTTTCCCAATAAAAAAAAATAAAAAATTTTTTAAAACCAAAATACAAAATTTATTTTATATTTAGAACTATTTTTTCTAAAACAACTCTGCCGTTTTCAAATCGAAAGAAAAATTTATTTAAATCCTAATTAATTCTTCTGTTTTGTGTATAAAAAAAAAAAAACCAAATTAACATATTTAGCAATTTTTTTTTAATTTTTGCGATTATAAAAAAAGGTTGTCAATTTTAATGAAATTTGGCTTGGTATAATCTAAATTTAAAAACAAAAATTAAGACCTAAAAAATGTAAAACAACTTATGTTACTTTTAAATACTAAAAACTTTACTAACTAGCAAAATAATCCGTCGCTTGGTTAGACTTTATAAAACGTCGCTAATAATTTGATACAATAGGCGACCGGACTAAATTTTGTTGATTACTTCAAACTTTACTTCAAAAACATGGATATAAAGTTATTTTTAAAAATAAACAAGATATTTAAAGTTGTAATTTAACAAAAAGGAAAATCCTACAATATAAAAATTGCAATTTTGAAATTGTCGGACAATAACCAAGTTCTATATCATGATGGACAAAATCAGTTTTGTGTTTGTTGAATGTTTTGTCTATTAAATAACATAAAAAATAAAAAAAGACTCCTGTCAATTTGAACTTTTAGAGATCAAACGAAAATTATACGAGCTCCGAAAAAGAAAACGGCTCCTTTTCACAATATCTGCAGGAAAAACTTTGATACACAATCTTAATTAAAGACAAAAAAATATGGAACAAAATATTGCCTACCAATCTCAAATAATTACCTAATAAGTTCATTTTTTTATTTGTATTGTTTATCATTATTATAACTCAAAAATCAAGAGATAGTGAGTTGAAATATTGGTCGCTTGTTCTAGGCCTGGGCAACGGTTCGTTAACAAGTAAACATCAGATATATTACAATATCAAGAACTCGATAATTATTACAAATATTTAAAAATTATATAGAGAATTCAAATTATTGGTATAATTTTCCATTTTCCCTGACTATTCCACGACTTTTTCAGCAAAAACGAAATTCCTTTTCCAGGTTTTTTCTGACCAGCAGACACCCTGAAAACAGCTTTTATATTTTCAATGATTGCCAATCATAATATACATAATAAATATATATAAACTGTAGCAGATAGGTACTGCCTGTTAAATACGTTTGTAAAATATAAAATAAAATATATAATTAGTATATAAGTATTTTAATAAAATGGTGGTGGGGCAATTGATTTGATACACTGTTGGTTAAAAATAGTGTATCGACATAAAGGCGCCCATCCTATCTTAATGACCACAAAACAATCCGTCGGCGGCGAGACTAACTGACCACCGCCATGAAGATCAAGAACAACAACAAACAACAACATGAAGAAGAATCCTCTTGATAACAAAAATGTATAATACCTTGAAATGTAAAAATAAATTCTATCATACCGATGATGATGGTACCGACCACACCAAACTCTTACAATATTCGATGTTATTACGACGATTTACTAACCAATCAAAATGAATGTGATCTTTGGTAGTCAGTTCAGTAACATTGTAATTAAGTAACTAGGGAATATGTACAAATTTTTTTTATCACTTCAATTGAAGCGTCTTTACTTCACCAATATGAATTTGAAGTAATTTTTTAACAATCCTAAAAAAATAACCAAAATATGAACGTTCAAAATTCTTAATTACACACAGAAACAGATTTGCATGAATGACGTCATGCATGTTCATCTCCATAGTGAGTACATTTATATACACTTTCCTTCAAAATTTAAGATAAATAATGTTAGTATGCACAAATGAGTTGATTATCAATAAAAATGTTATATAAATTACATTAATATTCAAAAATTTTGTTGTGTGTGTTTACTATTGCGTATCGTAGAATCACCCATAAAACTTTTTTTGCAAGAAAGAGATGGAAAACAATCTTTAAGAGCTTATATATTCATTTTTCAATCAATTTTAATTTAATTTTCGAATTTTGTTTGGTATTGAACCTAATTTCACATTTTGATGGGTAAAATAGCACATTTTTTCTTATTGCATCTTCCTTTTATTAAATTACTTTATTATATACTCAAGTTCGCCATATTGGTCGAAATTCGATCATAGCCACTCAATATAAAAAACCTACCTTTTTGAATATAAAGCACTAGTTTAAATTTAAGCCACTTCTTAAAAAAATTGGCTTGTTATGAAATAATTATATCTCAATACTTATGTTACATGCCTCAACCTAACACATTTGACACAAACATCAATTTTAGAAATAATTATTTTGAAAATTTTCGAAAAAAATGAAGTAAAAACTCGACGTCAAAAAATTGAACCAAAAACATTACTTCTTTCTAATATTGTAAAGTAAAAAATATGACCAACAATAAACTTACATATGATTATTATTATTATTAAAGAAAATTTATAGGGTTTTTCAAATAAATTTCCATTTTTTGTTCCAAATTCATAGATAAAATTTTCCAAAAAACATATTTCGACAACAATGTAGTCATCTTCAGTATATATTAGCTGCAGACCGTCATAAATTAGCAATAAATACCATATCCTCGTAAAATAATTAAGATTATCTAAATTCATACTGATAAATGACTATTTTATATAATCGTAATACGCGTATTCAAAAAATACAAAAATTTTGATCAAGGAAATTGGAGCAAAAAATCGAAACTGAATAATATTACATTACATTTTTATATAACATTTTTTTAAATACGATTACGAGATGAAAATAATAATTTTCTATTAGAAAGTACTAATAATTCGTTCAAATCGCGTACAATGTTAGAACTAGGTGTATCTTTCTATACCGTTACGCAATCAATACTTAAACAAAAACAAACATAATATTGATAAGACAAAACACACATTCAATAAATACCCGATTTTTAATTTATCGGGTCGTTAAGTTTTCTTTATTTTTATTTTATAATCTTAAAAACGTAAAAAAACAAAAAGATTAATGAAGGAGACATTATAATTGAATTCAAAGAAACAATTTTAATTCACGTCAAGTGAATTATTTTAGATTTCTTAAAATACATCTTAGAAAATGTTTTCTTACGAGTGTGTTTGTGGAATGAGCAAAAAAACCACGCCATCCTAAAAAAAGTCATTGAATCGGGTCGTCATGAAATACCCATCAATTTATAGAATCTTTAAGAACCTTCTACACCTTTTGGAAGTCCAAGCGGGGATTTTTGAATTTACTCGAGTACGTGAGATTAAGATATACTTGAATGATTAAATGCAGAAATTGTACATTACAAATCTGACAATTTGAGTGTGGCGCAGGAGGCGTGCCTTTTTTGCAATTTAATGGTCTTCTTATTCTCTTGCGTCACAGCTTATGTATTTTAGCGATACAACCCCAAAAAAAAAAGTTAGAAAAAACCATATAATTTGACTTACCTGATTTTCATTATTTTTTATTGAAAAGTATCCTGTAACCGCTATCACCTCATGTAAAAGTTCAGTCGAAGCATTTTCAGCATCACCACTACCTGCAGGTGGCGAAGCACAAGTCCAAAGTAAATGACCAACAATATGCCGAAATTGTAAGGAAATTCCTTCAGCACCTAACGCTTCCTGTAAACAATAAAAATTGTATACATAAATATTCAATTATAAAAATTTACATTATGGGAAATTTTTAAAATGTGGTACACATAGGCATATGAAACTTTTTCTTTCAAAAATTTTCTTAGGAAATAAAACAATCTTATAATAACTTCTTGAAATTTTTAAGTTATTTTTGACAGTTGAAAACTGCTTTTCTATCTTTTTCTAAAAACCTATTGCTCTGCTCTCGTATAATCATCCACATCCTTATTGAATATTTTAAGATTTTTCCAGCGTCAAACAAATTTTTCAATAGATTTTCTCGATTTTTAATGGGCTCAAAATTATGTTATCTATTCGATCCCGAAGTTGCAGAATTGATGACAAATAATCAAGCTCAAAGTTCATGATTTCCAGGGTAACTTACCTCGAAAGCATGTAAAACTTATCAACTATTTTCAATTATATTACAAAAAACAAAATAGAATAAAAAAACTATTAGAGTGTGAAGAAATGTTTCAAAAAAAGTATAAACAAATTGTGTTCTGGAAATATTAAAATTAAAATTATTAATTTTATCATTTTAAAGGCAATATATATATAATGGCACTTAGTTTTTGTTTATATAAGTGGCTTTATATGTCTGGTTCCCGAGCATTTGTGCATACTATAGAACGCTGGTACAACTTTAAATATCAGTCATTCCGTGTCCTGTCACATTTTATTCTGTACTTCCTATTAAACATTAATGTACCCTTGTTTTGTTTAACTTACAACAAATTTTATGTGAAAAAACCATTTTTTTTTTATATAAATATAAAGTAAAACAAAAAACAAAAATTTATTCAAATATATTCATGGATAGTAGATAATATCCATGCACAAGAATACATTGATTTTGCTTCGGTGTAACGTATATTATTTATTCCATATAATAATTGAATCGAAAAGTAGTATAGTATATAGCAAAGCGAAGTTATTCTCCAGAGATTGTAAATATATATATACAACACACACACATTATTATATGTACATGCCGCTGAGGTTTGATCACGATATTCCTATGGGACGCTACAAATATTCCTCTGTACCCTATAACATATACTCTCCAATATATATAATCATCAATATAATGAGTGTCCAAAAATCAACTTAAAAATTATTGAGGTTAATGATTAAAAAATTAACGAGTATCATGAATGGAATCAACAACTATCATTGATCACTAGTTATTACACAGTAAACAATTTTGTGTAAAACCATAATTTAGGTGTTAGAAGTGGTCCACACAAAATTGTTATATAATTGAAAATGATAATGTAAAATGAGAGCGAAGAAAGATTTGACAGTAAGACGCCGTGATAAATCGTACACAACATTTGTGGAACGGTTTCAGAAAATAATTAAGGGATTGTGTACTCTGTACCCTCCTTTACAACACTCCTTCACCTGAAGGCCAAAATACCTTCTGGCTCCAGACAAAAAATCATCCAGAACAGATGATGCTATAGGATCTTATCGAGACCAGTGCCCACGAAAAAAACCCAGAGCTTCTCCGCCAGAATTGTTTCGATAATGTATAGATCCTGGGTTTCGAACCAAGGTGATAGACTTTCGACCCATTATTCTTCTCTGTACCCTGGTCAGTTTTAACCGGGAAGAGTTAAATGGTTTAGACGTTGTAATACACAACTTAGCCTGTCGCATGCCATCCGTGAAGTCCTTAGAAATCAAGATATGCTTATCGAAGCCAGTTCATAATACAGAATATCCCAGCGCATCTTGCAATCGAAATAATCGAAAGTTCAAGCGATAGGGTTGTGTTGTGGAACGGATAATATTTGAATCGAATTTGAATTCTGTTAAGCGATGATGCTTCTAACGGTTATATCACCGGCATACATCACTAATTTACCCAGCTTTAGATACCATGGAAAAACCATTATGAATATACTGAACAATGGCACTGAAGAATGGCACGAACATAAAGGATATCAGATTGTCTACTATATCTCAAGAACGAAAATCCGTGACGTTTTCAGGCCTCACATTGCCTTTTTCTAGACCATTTTTTGTAAATATGAACTATTATCAATCCTTATTTTAAAAATATTTTCCAATTTTCGGCATGAACAGTGACTTGTTCATAAGTGAGCATCATTATCGGATATATTATGAGATAAAAAACTTATTAATAGTTATTACGAATATTAAAAAAATATTTGCATAATTTGCCATTTTCCCTAACTATTCCAAAACTTTTTCAGCAAATTCCCTGACTATTCCAGGTTTTCAAGATTTTCCTTGACCAGTAGACACCCTAGATATTAACTGTAAAGTTTGAATTGGACTCCATTCCACTCTATATGTATAACGCTGAAATTAACTGGTTATGTATATAATATAGATATGAAGTAGAGTAGAAAAGCTAATTTTCAATTGCACAAGCAAAATGATTCAATTAAAACATAAGTCTGTGGTAAATATCGTTAACAGAGTGATCAGCAAACATTTGGGGTCGTCATTTTCATCGTTGTTACACACTCGTAGATTATGGTTATGATCATAATAATGGTATGGTATGGTATATATTATATTATTATTATTATTCATCCAAACATTATTATAACTGCAAGTCGTAAAGTTGAGATATATATAAATATGTACATTCATCGCGTATCTATCTATTTATAGATGATTCTATGGTACGGACACATATTAGATATTTGATATCTCTATTTAAAATTTATTCATACATTGGTTATCTATATATGTTTTAGTCCTGCAGCAGTGAGTTCGGCATATTCCTATTGCAAAAGATATAAATTATTGTTCTACTAAATTTCTAAAATTATTCAATGCGATCATTAATAAGTAAATTTTTCGCACTCAATTAAGAGTCTTGTTGAGAAACAATTTTGCGACATAAACGAGATTTTAAATGAAAAATTAAGCGTGTTCGTTGCACAACGTACTTCTGACTTAATCAATGTGTGTACTATTTCTCAAAAAAAGAATTTCCCATGTGTTTTCCAAGTGTCACATTGACTTTTTCTAGACCATTTTTTTGTAAATATGAACTATTATCATTCGTCATTTTTTAAATAGTTTCCAGTTCAAGATTATGAGATCGAGTACTTATTAATATTATTACGAATATTTAACAAATTAAATTCAAGTTTTGAAAATCCAGAAAAAAATTTAATTTACCATTTTCCTAAGTTTTCCATGATTTTTTCAGTAAATTCGAAATTCCCTGACTATTAACATTCCCTGACCAATAAACTTTGAATTAAATCAAACCCAAAAATTTTATTACATAACACAGCTTATACGATATAAAAGCTTGTCCCGAGATTTACCTATTTTATTTTGAGTAAGCTATTGTATTCTTATTTATCGGTAAATCTCGTTTTTCGACAAATTTTCAATAATATGTCATAAATAGCATTTAAATAAATAAATATTCATAAATATTAATTAATTTATATTTTTTTAGTTATTGTTCGTATTTTTTGCTAAACCATTCATTTAATATTCCATAATATATTTCAATTAATATAATGGGGAAGCATAAAAAAATTTGGTATTAAGCATTTCTCAAGTATAGGGACGGGGTGCAATCAAAAATATGTTTTTACTTTGTTTTTCCCTTATCATTACACATCAATTTCATAAAAGCACATCTTCCTAGCTTGAATAGAAAAGAAGTTGGTATTTTTGGAGTTTTTGCCAAAAGGAGAAGGTGAAATTATCATCTATTCACATTGATTGTAAAATACCGCATCTTCCTAACTTGCATAGATAAAATTTGGTATTTTTGAAGCTTGAACCCAAAATAAAGTTGAATACAAATTTGTGTTTAGATGCTGAACTATTTGCATATATATACATGCCAAATGTTTACACAGATTTCACATTGATTATAAATGTTGGTTGTATTATTACACCGAATATTACTAACTAACTATAGAATATATTTCTTGTTTAACTAGGACAACATTCGATGAACATTTATATAATATACATATACATACATGTATGTGCGAGCAGTCCATCCGTACATATTCAATATTAGGTTATAAATACGTATTAGTGAAGTGCCCACACAACGAAATCACATCATACGTGGTGATTTCCTTCAACTATGTTTGTAATATCACAGAAAGTACACATCCATTGAGGAAACAAATTATAGTATTAAATAAGTTAAATCTCTGAAACTAGACAACCAAAAGCATTCTTGTCTAGGTGAGTGTCTTAGAATACAAAGTGTCTTAAGATAGCCAGACTTAAAGTACTCGACCGATTTGAAAAAATATTTCAACGGTAGGACGTTACTCAAGGTTAGGACGCTGTGGTGGCATAGGCTACTTTTACTCTCCGTATTCCCTAATATGGGAACGGGAACTACGCGGGTGAAAGAGGAAACATTTGTGTTTATATACGTAACGAATAAACTTAAAAACTACTGAACCGATTTGAAAAAAACAAGGTAACACGGAAATTATTGAAGATTTTAATTTAGAATAAAATTTTTCATTTTTAGTTCCTTTTTTTGAAGGTATTTCTTCTTTTTTTTTTTACTTTTACTGTATTCTGTGAACTGATAGATTTCAACTAATTACCAATAAAATTAAAATTTGTGTGAGCGAAGCACCGAGCAATACTTGTAGCAAATATAATAATCCAGCGAAAATATTTCGGATAGAAAATATCAAGTATTTATTTACTCATGGCTTTTTGTAATAAAGCAATTCTAACAGGTAAGCACAAAAATGAAAGGAAGCCCAATAATTTAACCCCAATAATTAAATCAAAGGACAGGATATTAATTAAACCATTTTTTATAGTTATTTTATTTTCAATTAATTCCCTGACTAGTTGCATAATTTACCCTTTTCCTAAGCATTCCTTGAATTTTTCTGTAAATTCGAAATACCCTGACTATTAACATTCCCTGACCAATAAACTTTGAATTAAATCAAACCCAAAAATTTAACTGTCTTATCCAAAATCATGTTTTTATTGTATTAAATATTATTGTTTGTATAACTTCTCATAAGAAATTATTTGTTTAACAATATTTTTAACGTACATCTGATACAACTTTAAAATATGCACTTAGATTGTTAGCAATCTATCATCTCAATTATCATTATTGAAATATGTATTTACACTTTAAATTCATCCGATTGCTGATTTGGAAAATTAAATTCCATCATAATCAAATATTATTATTATTCTAATTGAATATTTCCTTCCGAAAAAGTTTTAATTAACAACCATTTTAAAAAACCATATTTGTAAAAATTAGAAAATTTGTCTGACAGGAAATAATTATGAAACTTGGTATAAAGTTTAAAATTATAGATAAATTTCAATATTGTATCATTAATTAATAAAAAAAAACATATCAGAAATTTCACAGGATAATACGAGCAAAATTTTACCCATCATAGGTTCGAATTAATTTTTTGGACCTAAAATTTCCCGCTATTTTTGAATCCGGGGTCTAAATCTGGACTTTCCATTTAAAAAAATACTCTAACCTTGAAATTTTATCTCAAGACTTCTCTTTTTGTCCTGCACAACTTTTGCCTGAACCGTTTCTGCGTACTACGCATAGAAAAGGAGGAATTAGGTTCCATCGATTAAAATGGGTTACTTTGTATATGTGAGACATAATAGGCAATATATTGTAAACCTCCGAAAAAAAGCTTCGTTTTTGTTTTAATACTTCGTTTACGTTTAATCTAAAATCGATTTTCGTGGAATAAATCGATGAGAAGGTATCAGTGTTTTTGCAAATCATTGAATTTCTAAAAAATTTGAGGCAGGAGTTGAATTGTATGCATTAAAAAGCTCCTATGATTTTTGATTAACATGTTACAAAATTTTCAAAAAAAATGGAGATTTTGAAGAAGTCTTGAAGTTTTAAAAATTTGTATTTTGCGTATTTTCAAAAGAATTTTTTATTTAAATTTTTTTAAGTGGGAAAAAGGCTAAAAATTTTGCTGATACGATCAGTCTGCAGATTTTGTTTATAAAATTTTTTCCATCAACATAAACACACCCACAATTTCACGCCTCTGTTTTTCAAGGGGTACAAAAATTATCAAGATGATTGTAATGTGTATGTTTTTAATTTTACTAAAATATAAAATTTCATTTACCTGAAATCGTTTCAAATCTAATTCAGCAACTTGTCGCAATAATCGAAAAACAGATGTGGCCAATGCTAAACATGGTGTTGGTAAGGCATCAGGTGCTTTTCCTTCACATCGTGGTGATGCGCCCGTTGGTAATAGTGTACCATATAACATAGAAACAACACCTACTAATTCAGTAGCATGTAATGCCGCTGTAAAATGTGTTGGATCAATGGCACAACACGATGAAGATGTTGTTGATGATGACGACACCAAACTATTTGAACGTGTACTTTTATTTTGATTATGATTTTTATTGTTTTTCACCGGTTTCTTATTCTCTTCAGTGGTGGTGGTGCTAGCATTGTTATCATTATTATTAGTCCCGTTACACATGGGAGTCGATGGTGTTTGTTGTATGATTGTTTCTAAGGGTGGCGGTCCACAACATTGTGCTAAGCCAGTTAATAAATCAAGTGCCGCTAATAAAAAACTACATGCGTTTTCATTATTGTGTACCGGACCACGTACTGACACACAACACTGTGCCAATTGTTCCACGATTCCCACGCATACTGCATAACTGTAACAAAGAAAAAAATACATTAACAAAATACACCGTTAAATATACACAGTTTTCAAAAAGGATCGAATACGAACTCCAGATTCTCAAAAAATGTGATTTCGAAAAACAAACTTTTTAACAGCCAGCATTTTAACTAAATACATATGAGATAAAAAATTGCATTTACCAAAATGAAACCAATATAATTACAATTTAGATTTCAATTGATTATTTATTATCAATTCAACTTAAATATATAGTAAAAAACATAATTAAGAATAAAGTACATAAAAAATAATAAGTTCCAAAGCAATTCATATTCATAAAATTCATAAAAAACTATTTTAAATTTATTTTTAAACTTGAATTAACTAATACATTTTTTACTTCTAAAATTTTTGATAGTCCTTAAAAAATTTTGCCAGACTTGAAACTTTGCAGCCTTAAATCCAGAACTGTCTTTAAAGTTAATTAAAAAATAATCAGTTTTAATAAATACTAGAAAATATTTAGGAAACAAAGTTAGCCATGAATACTAGCAGGGCATTCTTTTCATATCGAAGCCAAAACCAATTAAGCCAAAAAGTAATAATCTGCGACTTTTAACAGACTAAATTACATATGTGAGGTACACTAAGTTATTTAAGTCATTTAAGAATCGCAGATTATTATTTATTGCGTTGACGCAGCAACACAAAATATCGTTTACATACGGTATGTGAACAAAGCACAACTAATATTGTAGGATTTTTTACCTGATGCCAGACTCTCAAGAAGGCACAAGTTTGTATCCGAATTATTTTCTGATTATTAATTATTAAACGGGAAGAGGTAAGCGGGTTGATAATATTGTATTATCAGGGAAATTCAAAGTTTAATTAGTATCGGCTTAGTAGAACTATGTAGAAAAAGAAAACAGTAGCAAAATTGGAAACAAATATTAAAAACAGATTAAATCAAGATAAATAAAACCGTTTAATATATAATTAAGGGTTAAGGAAATAATTTTAAAATTATGTGACACTTAGTACTTTTAAGTTGATCAGTTTTTGGTATATCAAGAAAAGGCTCAGTAAAACTTTATCGTTGAAGTATACCATTTGTTTTCAAGTTGAAAGCCCTCCTGAAACGTGTGAAATCAGTTCAATTTGCAAGTTCGCTTTCAATTAGTCACTCAGAAATTTATTATTATTGGTTATCATTGGATAATATTTTGTTCTGTTTTTTTTTAATTGAATGAATTTCTATTGAAATATGTGAACAACAAATGATTCAGGCCTTATTTAACTTTTTTTTAATAAACTCTATAATCGGTCTAAACAAAACTTGATACGTGCGAACGCGTCTTAAGTAAGGACATCGATGTACATTTGATAGTAAACTTTATCAAATCATAAAATTTATAATTATTATAATTTAATTGATTTGCGCAATAAGAATTCGAATTTAAAAGTTCATAATGTAAAATATATAGAGATTACTCCATGTTCAAATTGGTACCAGTCTCGAGTCACACAAAAACATAAAATAACAACGTAGACGCATGTGTCTTTAAATAACAAAACTCCTTGGAAACAGGAACTTCAATATTGAATGAGACATGAGAGTCATTTTAATGTAACCAACAATATACATTGAACGAAAAAACGAAAAAAATTTTAGTTTAAATAAATAAAAATTATTGATTTTTTAATAATATTTTTAATTTAAGTGTGTAATCTGTATTGAAGATATTAATTTTTGTGTTGGTATTCTGTGTGTTTCCCGACAATGTTAGAAAATGAAGAAGGCAGTGGTGAAAAACGTCAAAAAGAGCAAATGGATCAATTGATAACAGGTGCACCGATCGATTTCAGTTTTAGAAATTTAGTCAACTTACGTGATTTACAGAATGAGAGACCACGTGCATTACGTGTGGGACGTGCACCAAAACGTGGATATAGTAAAAAATTTCTAACACGTAGCATATGGTTGAATAATAATAACTTAGAAACATTCGAGGGATTCGATGATTTTATAAAAGATTATCTAGAAATACCAAGTGAATTAGGTTGGATTGATTTATCATTTAATAATTTAACAGAAATTAATGATGAAATTGTAAAATATTCAAAACTTAAAATACTTTATTTGCATGGTAATAATATTAGTAGTTTGGAAAAATTGAATAAATTGAGTAAGTTAAGTCAATTGAGAAGTTTAACGTTGCATGGAAATCCAATTGAAGCGTTGCCAAATTATCGTGCGTATGTAATACACACTTTACCACAAGTAATCAATTTGGATTTTTCACCGGTTGTGCCATCTGAACGAACAGCTGTATACAGAAATGTGAAGACCACATCGACGTAATATCGTCTTAAAGAAACTGCAATTGTATATACATTTTTTTATTCGGAAAATTTTTATTTTATTATTATTAAATATTTGTATATTACAATAAATTAAAAATTTTATACACTAGAAATGTTCAAAAAGCTGTTTTATGTTTTGAATAAATATACAATATTGAGTCGTTAGTTTTCTGGTATATCATTTATAAGTTTTCGAAAGCCCTGGATTCTACCCTGTGTTCAGAAACTTTTCTGGTGATTTGAAATATTTTCAAAAATACAATATATTTCTCAGCGCCAACGCATCTATTTCTTGCCAACAATATGATTGGCGCCAACTTCGAATGGTAATTGGTTCATTACTTTGAAGAAGGTTTTTTTAAAAATTGTTTAAAAGATATGTGTTAATGTGATTATGAATACTAAAAAGTATGACCAAGTTATGCATTTTTCTTGAAACTTACTAAATATATCAAAAGTTAACATATGTACAAACATAATACACCAAATATATACTACATAAAAGCCACCTGACTAACTATTTTTTCTCTTAAAAATAAGGTATCAATTGTTTACATTTGATATTGGTATCGTATGCAACAATAATAACAGCACTTGACTGACACACTATAACGGGGTAAACAATAATCTATTCTATGTCATTCAAATCAAATCAACTGATTGATAAAAAAAAAAAGTAACAAATACATGTGTGTATTCAAATGTTAACGATACACATATAAATAATATACAGGGTGGCAGATAAGTATTCCTTACAAGTTATGCTCTCAAACATTTAAATGAAATTTTGTGATAATATATCCAATCCAATAAAGATGGTCTTTGGTATAATAATCTATGTCATGTAGAGTAAATTTTTTCAGTATTTCATTATTTTACAACATTAAAATTATACTACAAATTGTGGTCATTCTATAAGATTATAGTCTAAAAATAGCGTATTTCAATAAACTAAATTGTTATTTTTTGAACGAAATGAAATGAAATAATTTTTGAAATTTTATGTGGCACTGAAACGTCCTATGATTGATGCTGCTGACGTCGCTAGCTAGTAAACTAAAGAATATATTACATACAAATATTAAACAAGGCTCATTTATGTTACGTGAGTTACATAAGGTAACATAAATGATCAACCAAACTATTCAATTAATTACCCATTAAATAACGCATGGTCGATTTAAGTAGCTACTATTTGAATTGCTTTATGTCTCATTTACCAATATGTAATACCTTATTTGTGAGGAAGTCAAAACAAAATTAGCAAAACATATCTGAGACAAGGTTTCAGACGAGAATTTCTAAATAATAACGAATTTCAACTCTAGTTTAAATACTATTACGATTTACAATTTTTTAATTTTTTAAAAATGCCAATTAATGGACTTAAATAATAGTATGAACATTTCTTTGGAATATGAGTTTTATATACAACAATATTTCATTGAATTTTTATTTTTATTTAAAATTTTTTATTCATATTAATCAAATAAATAATATCATTTTTAATTTATCGGGCAAAATTACCTGATTTTTCCCTGACATCCAGAACTTTAGGATTCCCCGACATTTTCCTATTTTCCAGTAATATGACCATCATTTTGTTGTGTTTTTACTGGTTTATTAATTTTAAAATATATATTTTTTTCAACACCCTGTGTATATAAATAAGTGTATATGACATCGAAAACATTGTCGAAATAAATGAATTATAAAGTAGACTTTGATTGAGACGTCATGGTGCGCTGCGGGCTATCTAACTAAAATAATCACTCAGATTATCATTGTTTGCACATGTCAATATTGTGAGAGGGGTGATCATCATCATCATCATTTCAACCCCATAGAATATGGGTGGGTATGCAGTATTTGTAACATATGCAACAGTAGTAGATAGGTAACATCAGATGTATATAAATCTGATGAATGGCAATCAACAATCAATTTGGAACATTAAAGTATGTCTTGACATTTCATAAAACAGCGGAATTACACCATGTATATTTGTTTTGCATAACATACGTTAATAAATATATAGAATAACTGCGTAAATGGAACGAATAAAGATTTATCTCGAGGACCACACAGGTGAAATTTAATGAATAATGGTTATCTGTCCGTACGTCATCACGATAATTCCAAAACAAAAACAGATAGCGAGCTGAAATTTTGGTGGCGTAGTGAGTTTATTAAGTTCGTGAATGAACAAAATCGGTCCATTGGATTCAATGGTAGCTTAATCCCACTTTTAAACTATAACAGATAGAAGAAAAGTTCAAATGCAAAAAAAATTTATTTTTTCGGAACAAACTTTTGTTTGAAACATTTTTTCGTAAAATGTTTGAGGTTCCCCACTATTTTAGCTCAAATTTGGGTAATAAACACATAAAGGTACTAACAATATATATTATTATACATGCAAACATATATAGACTGAATATTTATAGTATTTTATGAATAGTTTAAACAATGAAATTCAATCATACGTCAAGTATCTAAACAATTAATTCTTTTAGTTGTTATCTACACTTGTTTATTTTATTATTATATACGTAAAGTTTTATTGAACGTTTTTAATTTAAAATACTACAAGTAGAATACAAGTAGAAAATCTGTTTCATGAAATGGCTAGTTATATTCTAAAATTATCGAATTCATCGAATGGTTTAGAATCTCATCGAAATACATTTAAGTAGCTACCGCTGTTGTTATCATAGAGAGAGTCAACTGCATTAGTGGTAGTAGTTACTGACTGTTATTTATAATATAGGTAATATAATAATGGATACCATACTTCAGAATATTATTTATTATCACTGATAACACATCTCAATCATTATCAATACAGAGACATAAAAGTACTACCTCTATCTAGGCAGCATTTCATTAATTACAAATTTGTAGCCCACAGAAATTAGATAAAAAAAAGGGGATTCATTTTCAAAAAGACACTGGATAGTAGTTTTTATACGAAATTTGATATTTTGGTCATATGAGTAAATTAGCCTTAATTCCCTATTTGTGCTGGAATTTAGAATAGAATTTAAAAGTATAGTATTCACCAAAGATTGGTAATAAGTGATCAAAGAATTACCAAATTAGTCCGTTTTCGTCATCTGTCTGTCATCGAGATAACAATTAAGAACAAAAAGATATGGCGACATGTAAATTTGTAATCGTGTTTAAAATTTAATAAAAAATTTTAATACCTTTTTCACCACTTATAAATCTAAAAAACAATCTTGAGTTCAAATATTGTATAGGCTCTTATAATTTCCATACAAAAAATCCCACAGATTAAATTTTATCACCACAAAATAGTAGCTAATATTTACTTCGAACTTCTTTGAATTTTATTGATGTTAGCGATTGAACATTACATAAATTTTAATCTAAAGTTTGTAGCGGTAGAAAATATTGAACGCTCAAACAAAATTTTGGTATAGGTGTTCATAGAATTACCTAATTAGTTCATTTTCGTTTGCCCGTCCGTCTATCATCAAGATAGACTCAAAAACAAGTTAGCGAGCTGAAATTTTGGCGGTATTTTCTGGATCTAAAAAAAGAGTTAAAGTTCGTGAAAATGTAAAATATGTCCATTCGATCCAAACTGGGTACTAACCCAGTTTTTGATCCATTAAAGATGAAGAAAGAAAAGACTTCATTGGGAAGTTCTCAATTTTAAAATTTTAAATGCTTACGTTTAGTTCCTTTTTTAGAGTAATGTTTTCAAAGAAATAAGGATTTTGGTACAGAAAATACTATTGTCTTATTTCTCTGGAATAAAAAACATATTATTTGATAGATACCAAAATAGTTATTACCTTTTCCTGTATAATGACAGAATGAGTGAAAGATTTTAATAATAAAATATCAATATTCAAATTGATTTTAAGATTTTATATATTTATAATAATTAGTTCATGAATTTTCCATTTCTAATATTGGTTTTAGACAACTAGTCAAATTGTGAGCTTCACACAAATAAACTTATGAATTAGATAAATAAATAAATATAGGTCAGGAGTCTGCAAAAATATACTTATGAAATAAATAAATAAGTATATATATATAGGTCAGGAGTCTGAAAGCTTAACTTGCAAAACAGCAAACATGATGGAATCCACATTATTAAATTCAGTTATTAAGCGATGCGAGTTCTACGAATGATGTGTTTCCTGGACTTAAGGATGTGGGAGGGGTGAGTACACAGTTTTGAATTAAATCTCACAATTAAAAATATAATTTGACAATTTCAGAGTAACGTAAGAGGTTGGGAAGATCATAAACTTGGTGGGAGAATTTCAAACTTAAAATTAATCGATAAATATATTCTTAGAATCATCAATTCTCGAAGAAACCAAATACAACACATCAATATTCACTAGCAATGTCTTTTGTTAGTGAATATTGATGTATTGTAATTAAATGTAATTGAACACTATTTCCATTCAATAAACATAACACATTAAAGCTTTATAAAATAGGATTTAATATACAACAAAATTATAATATAAACAAAACTAGAGGTAAACTAAAGTAAATCCAATCCATCCATTATGATGATTATGTTAATAATATTTTAAATACAATCCTGTTTTATTTATTATATATATACATAAAAACTAAGCAACATATTTAGGAGTACTCAACAAACTCAACTCAATGAAACTAAACAAAACTAAACTAAAAGTATTATAAAAAGGGGGAGGGAATGAGTGTAACATTATGTATGTTATATATATATATAGTTACACGTTACGATGTGCTTTTCGTAGTTTCATACCATACGGTTAAGCAGATGTGCAACCTATTTAGTATATTATATTATATTATACATATATACACTGTATGGGTGTACTGACTGTATTTATATGATGACCAAATAGATAATGGACCACTTCATAAACGGTGAAGTTCATATTATATATCTTGTTTACAATATTATATTCTATGTAAATTGAACTTCTGTAACACTAACTGGAGTAGTTCTGTGAGTTGTAGACCTCACTCGAAAATAAATGAAAAACCAATTCCAAAAGTGTACAAAAGGGGGATTCCTTGATTGAAAAAATTACAGTGTCCTATGTTCCCTGATCATTTCAAATCGATGGCAAAGAACCGCTTCTTCTTAGCTTGTATAGAAAACTGCTTTTATATTTTGATATTTTCCCGAAAAAGGATAGGGATTCAATAAAAAAATTTAAGTTTTCCTATTTCGTCCACTTATATTATTTCATTTCACACCGATTGCAGAAACATCTTTCTAGTAACTTAGTATTTTTGAAGATTTCATTCAAAGGTGGGGGGAGGGCTCATAAAATTTTCTATCAAATTTCATCAAAATCGAACAAATCGTATTTTTCAGGTGCATATCGAAACGCAAGGTATCCGTATACTCAGCTGATCTTAAACGGATCTTTTGTATTATTAAGTTTCATTACGTATTTATCAGTAAAAGTAGCAAAAAAATACTGATAGCTCTCATGAAAATAGTTGTTATTTTTTTTAAATTACATATTTTGCAAAAATTTAATATTTCAACCATAATTGTAGTTGAGCTAAGTGATAATTCTTATAGCTGTCTGCTTTATGATAAAGTACTAATTAGTATTTACACTATCTATATTTAAATTTATTATTCAAATTCATTATTATGCAAATCAAATAATACTGCTAAGTGATAGCACAAATCACATTTTAAGAAAATTCAAAAATTTATACCGATCGAGTTTAAAAGTAAAGATCCGTATCCGCGGATCTCAGCACATCCCTGATACAAACGAAAAGCAAAATCTTTTAGTTACATCACAGTCCACACTATGTTCGGTCAACTTTGCATATATACATAAAATAATATAAATTTGATAAAAGCTTACGTACTACTAGATAGATACACTTACACGCTTTTATATTTATCATTAAAAAAAAATATCGGTAACAAAGTACATTTTAAGTACATACTTATAAAAAAAATGAAATGAAATGAATTAAAATCAGGGGTCCTTCAAATACTACTGTATATAAAATCAATTGAAACGTTCTTTTTTTTGGTGTGCAGCAAGAACTTGTCTCTTACAAAAAATCAGTATTGTTTCAAAATATTCACCTTCCAAATTAAAATGACATTAATGTATGGTGTATTTGTTTCTGAGAATTGCTCTATTATTGATGAAACCCGCTATTTTTCAATAGCCAATCGGAAGTGCTCAAAAATACACCATGGATTCTTTGTAATTCTGGTGCATATGAGTGTACCATTTATAGATATACTTCTAACAACTAACAGAGTCAATTGTTTAGATTGAATTATAATTGTTTAAACTATTTTTATTTAGTATTCATAAAATACTATAAATATTCAGTCTATACAGTTATATATGCATACATGTTTCATAATAATATGTATTGTTATTACCTATATGTGTTTATTAGCCAAATTTGAGCTAAAATTGTGGAGGGCTCAAACATTTTACGAAAAAATATTTCAAGCAAAATTTTTTTGTTTCAAAAAAATTATCATTTTTTGTATTTGAACTTTTCTATAGTTTAAAAGTTGGGTCAAGGATCTATTAGAAATAATTTAACGATTTTGCTCATTCACAAACTTAATAAAATCCCTGTTTATTGTGATAATGGACAGACAGTCGGAAATGGATTAATTAGGTGTATCTATGAACACCTATATCAAAATTTTATTTGTGCGGTCAACATTAGGTAGCGTTACAAATTCTTAAACTAATATTCATATACTCTGACATATTATGTATGTCGAGTATAAAAATTTATATACAAGTATTTGTAGAACTGCTGTTCGTTAAAAAACACTTTATGTACAAAGTATTTATCAGTTTATTTACAAATAATATATTTAACATTATCTATAGAATTAATATCAATATAGAAATTACAATTATTTACCAAAAAATTATAATTTGATAACAATAGTTATAAAAAAAAAAAAGCTCCTGATAAATATAATTTTATTTAATCCAATATTATATGCAAACAGTTTTGAAAAGTACTTCATAATTTCTAAAAATATCAAAAAACTATTATTATTCGTACAATATATTTATATATTACTCCGATTTTTGACGAATTTTCTTTTTTAATGTAGGAAGTTAGAATAACTATAAAGAAAAGATATCAAAGGGATGAAAATTTCATCATAAAAAGTAACCACAGTTAATCGATAAAACAGCAAATATTAAACGAAAAGTGTATTGAAATGAAAAGTGAAATTTAGTTTAGCAACAAAAATTAAGCTTATGGATAAATATTTCTATAGATGTTATATAAACATAATTCTAGGCTCGAGCACGTATATTCTGTCTTACCATGCCACAATGGCCATCCAAAATTCGTTAAATATTACATATATTATTTACAATTATTTATTTTTTGTAAATATTTGTAAGATGTAGATTTTCTCAAGGATAAACAACACCACCTAAATATCTAGGTAAATTTGGGAAATCTCAAACCAGAATCTCAAAAAACACACAGCCAAATCGTTGAAATCGTGGTAAAACGATTAATCCGTTAGTATATTGTCTTAATCTTCGATTTTTGTTTGATTTACGATCAAACAAATCTTCAAAATTAATTTAAAAAGATAAAAACAAAGACCACGAAACAAAACTAATTAAATTGTAGGTTATTATTCGAAAACAGTAGATATAACTTGAGTGAAATGCAAATCAGAAAAATTAACTCTAATCATGGTCTAAAAGAGACCTCATATTTCTGACTTTTTATAAAACACTTCTTAAAGTGCTCATGTTTCACTTCTTACGGAACTGACAATTTTGACTTCTTGCGAAGTTAGTAAAAGGACTAATTAAAGAATTCTTAATTATGACTTCTAAAAAAACAAGTCATTATGACGTCGTAATTTGGACTTAATAAAGACTTCTTTTTGAATTCTTTCTGATTTGAAAGTTTAACGAAAAACAAAAGAAAATATATAATCTTATAAAATTCACGGGTATTATGAAAGTACTGTATTACTTTCATAATACCCGTGAATTTTATAAGATGCAATTCGCTTTATGTTTAGGACATTGAGTTAAATTAGCAAGAAGGGACAGGAAATGCGTGGGAATTTGAAATGACAAGTTATATTCGATATACGGTTGTATCCATAGGAATATATGTTTAATAGTACTATGTTCCCCTATACATAAGTGTAAGTAGTAATACAAAAGCAAAATAGAAAATTCTGTGACATGTTTTCTAATTCAATATTGAAATAAAAATATTGTGCTTTGTATTTACTATATCAATGTGTATGTAGTGTAGTGTGTATGCATGTATTTATTGTTGTTCGTTGCATCAAGAAAGAGAAAAGTAAACACATGAATTGTGTAGTAACAGACAAAACATTTGAGCATTGCATGCATATAGGTACAGAGTCTAACTCAAACCACACACGGATTCCATTATGTATACACACCGATAAGTGTACAGTGTGTCAACTTAAGTTTGCTCCATATGGAAAATTGTTTTATACTCGACATACATAATATGTCAGAGTATATTAATTTTCATCGTAAAATTTGTAACACTCCGAAATATTGACGGCACAAAAAAATTTTGGTATAGATGTTCATTTTATTACCAAAATGAATCAGTTCATTTCCAGCTGTCCGTCCGTGGACACGATAACTGAAAAACGAAAAGAGATAGCGAAAATCGGTTCATTATAACCAATGGATTTTTATGATCCAACTTTTAAACTAATAAAGATACAAGAAAAGTTAAAAAAAAAAAAATGTGTTAAAAATAGTTCAAACATTGATACTGAACCCTCTGTTAGTTATCTTTACTTGTTATTAAAAGGTTTACGAAAAAAAAAGGTATTCTTTATAAAAAATCCCTGGTTTTGAAAATATTAACATTCAGCTATTGAATTTTTTTACATCAAAAGTAAAGGATCTCCAAAAATTGAAAAAATTCTATAGGAATGTTCAGACCACTTCAACTAAAAAAAAACACGTTATCAGTTATCTTAATTAACTTGTCATCGAATATTCGAAGGTCTATTTTGCAGATTTGATACATTTAATGAATGATACAAAGAAACATTTAAGTAACAGCAGTTATCTACAGTTCGTTTTTACCTAAATGTATCTTTACGTATCTTCGCGTTCCATACATGTAATTGTTATTTTATAAATACACTCCTACATATCTCGGGAGTGATTTCTTGGAACGTTTCCCTTATTCTAATAACGTTTTTGATAAGATTTGCTAAATTTAATATAAAATTGAAGTTGTCAAAACACTCCTTTCGAGCTTTTGAAATATGTGGACATCATGCATATTCGATGTCAAAAATTAAAAGAGCAGAATATTAATATTTTCGAAAGCAGAGATTTTTATTGAGAATAAGATTTTTTCGATAACCTTATAATAACAAAGTTTTTCATATGGAGCCAACTTATGTAGACACACTGTATATACGTGATTGAGAACGTTGTTACTGAATTTTGGTTGTTAGATAAGCCAGGCTATACATTTATTTTATAAATGGGGAGAACGGGGTGTTTGTGTATGTATTATATATATAGAGTACGTACATACGTCGGCTGTTGCACTTGTTATATGTACGGCCGTCTGTACACATAATAATACTACCGTATATTTTTTACATTAGCACGGTTGTTTCGACGATTTAGATGGCTCAGTTGGTATACCTAATAGCGTCAATGATTTCCATCTGATATGACAACGATAGGGCAATAGGCTTCATACCTCCAAGAGAATGTTGATACTGACAATAAGTATGCTTCATATTAACTTAGCCAATCGATTTTTTCAGAAAGTTCCAATTCAAATTACTGAAAAGCAACCGTGCGATTCGAATGTATACCCATATAGCGACTTCTCGAAGAATTCCTAAAGAATTAATACCAATTTAGTTTAAAAAATTTTTTCATAAACTGTGAAGATTCCCCACAATTTCAGTTCAAAAATCTTTTTTTGTTCAAGGCTATACGGTTACTGGACAATTTATTCATTCAACAATTTTATTCCCTTTCATATACTATTCTCTAGATATAATCATTGCTGTTACTAAAGAACCACACTACATTATCTCTCAACCAAGTTGAACCAAACACATAATCGAGGTGGATTCTTCAACGTTATAAAATTTACTATTTCTATATGGATAATACAATGCGTATTAAAACATGTGCCCAAAATTTTGTACTCAAAAATCCTTCATTACGGAGAAATGAAAGAATTCTATTTGACATACGCATTAAACATCCAGTTTTACCATTTTCTAACCTTTCAAATTCCAAATTACTTCGGAAAGAAACCATTCTAAGGTGAAAAATTTACTTATGGTACTAAATGTATTATTTTTCGAAATATTTTCTTTCTAATCATTGATCTTCAGATTCAGATATCATTATTACTTATTGTAATGTTTTGATGTTCCAAGTTTAAGGCTCATGTTTTTGTATACTCTGTATGCAAAAGACACAGCGAACGCTTATATACATTCGGTTACTACTACCACTACTGATGTAAGTAAAATATTCTTCTATATAAATTCATACATTAGGAAAATGTACACAATATATCAAGTATATAACAAAACACACGAGCGTATTGATAGAAATTTAAAGCTTTTTAAAGAAATGTAGTAGTTGAATCAGTAGAGGTTTTCTCTAATAAAAATTCTAAAGAAGGAAAGATCAAAGGGTGA
The DNA here is from genome assembly GCA_020423425.1 of Chrysopa pallens. NCBI lineage: Eukaryota > Metazoa > Arthropoda > Insecta > Neuroptera > Chrysopidae > Chrysopa > Chrysopa pallens. Next base: position 41,695,449 of record CM035594.1, read on the forward strand.
CAATCATCCCCTCTATTAGAGCGAAGTTTATAAACTACCAGGTAACATTCCTCTTGAACTAATGGAAGAAGTTGCGCAAATCAGGACCAAAATATATATACTTAAAATACAACGAAATGGCAAAACTAGTTATGTTGAACAGGTATCCAGTAGAAAATTCTAGTATATATAAACCTATCCTGGACCTTGAAGGTACGAACACTTAATACTTAGGCTTAAAGATAACTGGACCACGATGATTCGGAGTAAATCTGTTAAGCTGGAGAGTTTAGAAACTGGCATCCACTGCTTGATATCCAGACTTGATATTTCAAATGTTAAAAATTGGATCGAAAGAGCATACGCAGAGACAGACTACTGACAAAAGGTTTGTCAGGTCACGATTGTATCAAAAGCTATCTGTCCGAAAGAGATCCAAAAAAGATATTATTACTGCATATAGATGGCGAGGACTACACACTCTTCTTCTGTGTTAGATGTGAATCATATATATATATATATATATATATATATATATATATATATATATATATATATATATATATATATATATATATATATATATATATATATATATATATATATATATATATATATATATATCATTTTCTGTAGAAAAATCGCACAAGAAAACTTTTGAATATTAATGTAATTTATATAACATTTTTATTCATAAACAATTGATTTCCGCTTACTAACATTATTCATCTTAAATTTTCAAAAACAATGTCGAATGAAACATTCTCTACCGTAGAATGATACTTATGTATAATCACTAAGGAGACGAACATGTATGATATCATTTTTACAAATCTCTTTTGTTTAATTTGGAATTTAGAAAGTTCATATTTTAGCTATTTTTTAAGATTTTTAAAAAATTTCTTAAAATTCATATTCGTGAAGTACAGACACTTCAATTGTAGTGATCAAACGTTGTCCATGTTCCCATTATTTTAATTGTATACACAAAAATTAAAATAAAATTAAATCCTCCATTCAGATACGATCATGGATATAATAGATGTCTGTACTTGTCATATATACTTCAGTATGAGATGAGTGAAGTGCTCTTTATAGTACATTGATACAGTGTCAATTCACAGTCCCATGGGATATCTATTGTTGCTATACCTTATACCGTACACTGTATTTATGTATATTATTATTTGAAACCTCCACCACAAAGAGTATCTATCTCATCAAAGTATTGCCGAAATTTTAACTAAATTTTACTCTACTCTATAATATAGTCATAATATTTTTAAATAATTTATTATCATTGTGAAAGTTTATCTCTGTAATATTATTTTTAAGTATATAAAAGCCACACAGAAAATATTGTTTAAAACAAAAGATTTGATTTCAGACGATTTTTAAGTACTTACATATTCATCATGTGGCTATACAACTATTTAAATTGATTATAGATAAATTTTTCGAAGACAGTTTTTCGATCATTTTCCAAAAGCGCGTTTTGTTTATATTTGGGAAAACAGATGTAGTCTATACACCAGGAGCTTCCAAAATAATAGGAAATCAGTGTATCAGTGTAATTATAATCGGAAATTGTTTAATTCGATATATATATATATATATATATATATATATATATATATATATATATATATATATATATATATATATATATATATATATATATACATATATATATATATATATATATATATATATTATTATATATATACATATATATATATATATATATATATATATAGTATAGTATATATATATATATATATATATATATATATATATATATATATATATATATATATATATATATATGGCATAGCAGACATTTCCGAGATACGGTGGATTTACAAATCTGGGAAAAAAGTGGATCCTAGCCGCCTGAAATCAACGCTAGGTCAAAAAATCCATTTTTATAAACTGCCAGTATTGTCACGTTTGGTCGTTATGGAAGTTATTTGGCAAGCAGCAGAAATTCTTTTCCAGTTTTTACTTTATAGTGTTTAACCGCAATTTTCGGTATTTTTCTAAGATTGATATCAAATAACCGTCATACTGCCAGTCTGCAGTATCTGCTAGTATTTTTCTATAAAAGTACAAGTTGTACCAAAAAAATCTTACTTGAATTTATCCAATTAAGATCCTCTGTTTTCCGATTTACTTCAACCCCACCCTCTTTGAATTCGCCATAAAGTTTTGCCTACCACTATTTTTTCCGGTTTATAAAAAAGGCTCCTTTGTCTTTTTTTCCTAGATTTCTACACCTCCCTCAATCTTGAAAATGGCCGAACTGTTCTATGAGAGGAAATGCTCCAAATCGACTCAGAAGCTAATTTATCACGCGACAGAAAGTTGGGATTCATGGATTTTTGGACCCGTCATATCCTAGACTACATCAGAATCAAAATGTATATTTATTGAAAAATTATTGAATTTAAAAAAATAAAAACAAATTTTTATACCACATATTCCAAATAAATACAATTTTTTTAAATATTGGTTGTTGATGAGAATCTTTTATTATTTCAAGAATCAATCATTTATACTTATTTCAAGTGTGAATATCATTCACACTTAAATAAATAAAAACAGAATGATAAAAATAAATAGTAAAAAGCCTATATGCATGTTTATCCATACAGATTAGAGATTTCAAATAATGCATTTTATTATTATCAATATCTATCTATCTAAAGGATACGCTAATTTGTAAAATATATTTAGGTTGAATTGAATAATACACACCCTTCAATTTACAACAATATATAATAGATACTCTTGTATAAGAATAATATAGATATTATCTATGCTTGTTACAATAAATTTAATAATAATAATAATAATATAAAACACATTCATCAAATAATTACATATTAAATACAATTATTCTATTATTTATTAGTATTAATAACCTAACACTCATTATTCACGTATCTAAAACAGTTAGATAGCTGAATCATCTTCGGTCATAGATAATGAATAGAAATTATGCAATAGTAATTTTTTATTCATCATATCCGATTTTATCTGTGCCTAGAGAACGACTAAATATTTATCAAAAATATATAATCGATTAATATGCCTCCAGTATCAAATATTTGTAATAAACAACATTCAAAGTCTAGAAAATATAATTATTTGTTCAATTATTTGCATGTAAATTGTATAGCAAATATCAAACAAAAATTATTGAATAATTACACAAAAAAATGCCATTTAAATGAAATTATGGGTTGAAAATTGTACGAATCATCGAATAAATTCCATTAGTAATTTTTTTTTTTTTTTTAATTGCAAAAATAATAAATTATTTATTTAAAAATAAATCACACACCATTCACGGAGTTATATATCATTTGATTAAAGAATGAAAATATAAAATGGTTTGACGTGACTCAATTTATCGCTTAGTGGTTAATACTACTCGCTATGAAAATGGGAATAGTATTAACCACTTCCGTGAAAAATTTTGTCGCTCTTCTAATATTCCAGCGATTAAAATGATACTATAAAAAATGAGAAACTATTCTTCGGTCGTGGTATAAGTTGCACGGTTTATTCAATTCTGAAATTCAGTTTTATAGAAATATGAAGAACATGATTTTTCCAAGACTTTTTTTAAATCAGAAATAATAAATTCATGACTATATTATTCCCTGATTTTTCAAATCTATCTAATAAAGCTCAACTACTAAAATAAGACCCAGCTACAAAATCAATCAAGCAATCCAGCGAGAAAACTAGCAGCGTGTGAGCCAGGGGCTTAACTATTAACTCAAAATGATTTGTTAATTTTGATATTTTCACAGTGGAAGGACAAAAATAAAAATACACCTAAGGAAAATGCGTATTTTCACATTAAACACAATAAAATTATATTTTACAATCATCACAATTTTATGTGAATGACGTTAGTAGAAGTAGTAGTCATCCATGAAATAATAAAAATAAATAAAAAGAATTCACAATGAAAACAATCACAGAGAAGAAGAAATATACGTGTAATCATAGTTTTAGATTTGGATTAGCACATTACTTAACATCTGCCCATGATCAACTCCCAATGCCTTGTGCTTGCCACTGTTGTAAATAAAATATAAAAGTTATACGAAATAGCAATGGCAAACACCTCAACCCCTAATACGAACACACACAAACGCACACACCATACTGTGTGGAGCAACAAGGCACATGATGATGTTCCTATAGAGAGTGTGGAGAACCCTAACACTGTGTAAAATCCCTTCACATTATTATTCTTTTATTAGTAGCATTCAGAATAAATCCATTGGGAAATTGCAACCACTTCAAACTATTTCCACCGTGTTATTTTTAAAACATGTAACTAACATTTAATGTTATTTAAAACAATGCACCAGGAAAACTTTTTTACGATTTATTTATATTCAATTTTATTTTTTAATATTTATAAGTTCATAGCTATATAGATTTAATCGGCCGGGTGTCCACAAGCGTTTATATCATTTATAAATATACTTTTAAAAATTAGTTATGATTATTGTACCAACTTTTTCATCTGCAAAAAAGTTGAAAAGTGAGCCGTTTTCTTTTATGAAGCCAGTAAAATTTCCAAGTTTTACCACTAGCTTGAAATTGATAGAAATTATTGAAATTGGTAAAAACCATTTTGTCCAACATGTTATAAAACCAGATGTCCTTTGTCGGACACCATAAAAATTATGAAAAATAGCCACTTTGATGTTGTTGGACAAAGGATATTCCGTTTTGTCACACTTTGGACAAAATGATTTTATATTTGTTTTTCGAACGAGCGAATTAAGATAAGCATTGTTATGTAATAACCAATTTTATAATCAAATTTCCTCAACAATACTATAAAGTTAACGCTGACATACAGAAGATGATTTTAGGCAATTGAAGGAATAAATTAGTGAAGACATTAGACAAATAAAATAAAACAATTGTATTATGTGCAATTCGAACGTTCCATAGCTCTTAAGGGGGATCCCTCGGCGGCAAAGGAAAAATTAAATTAGTGGATAATGATCCAAAATGTATCTTATAGTTAACGAAACATATGATTATATAAAACAAAAATTTGGGTACCTTGCCGATCAAGTAAAAGAGTAATTATTACTTAAAAATACTCTAAATAACCATAATTAACAAATTTCTTTTCAGGTTATTTATTGTATTTTAATTACACCTCTTTATTGATCGGCAAGGTACCCAATTTTGTCTGTTATATAATAATATGTTTCGTTAACTATAACATACTAAAAATCATCTAATAATTTATTTTTTCTATTACTGCCTTCCTTCACAATATAAACCATACATTTTTCTCAAATTAATCCAAATTGTTAACAGAAATAACAATAATTTTTCGTATACCATTGAACAAATTTTCGTACAAAAAGACAAATAATTGAACATTGTTTTTAACTATTTAATCGAGTTATCAATTTATATTTCGAAAGCAAATGGATAAAATCATCTATAAATTGTAGTATGTTGACACAATATAAGTGTATATATATATATATATATATATATATATATATATATATATATATATATATATATATATATATATATATATATATATATATATATATATATATATATATATATATATATGTATGGTCTCATTGTCTCAAACTTGACCATACTACCATAAATACCAGCAAAGCCATGTTTTCCATGTTTTTATTTTACACATAAATCTCAATTATAAGTCGAGTCGCTAACACATCTGGTATTTTACTACAATTCTTTTATATACACTTTATTTCTATCATAATAGTCATATAGAGATTACAAATAAGTGAACTTATGTGCTTAGTACAAAAAGTAAAGGTAGAAAATTTAGATAATAGAAATTTACTAGACATTTCTAAATTTTATTATCAACCCAGAAAGAAACAACAACTCATGATTAATAAGATATTTTATGTACCTTTTAACGTATTAAAACTTTATTAGTAAATTGTACAAAAATATGTGTTCCGTGTTTTTATACTCGACATACATAATATGACAAAGTATATTAATTTTAGTCTAAAGTTTTTAACATTAGAAAATATTGACCGCACAAACAAAATTATGGTATATAGGTGGTCATAGAAACACCTAATTAGTTCATGTCTGCCCGTCCGTTATCACAATAACTCAAAAACATAAAGACATAGGTGCAATTTTGGTGACGTATTCTAAACATAAAAAGTTAGTTAAAGTTCGTGAATGACCAAAATCGGTTCATTGGGTTAAATTGATCCTTGACCTAACTTTTAAACTATAAAAAAATAGAAGAAAACTTCAAATACAAAAACTGTTTTTGAAACAAACAACTTTTGTTTAACATTTTTTCGTAAAATGTTTGAGTTCTCCACAATTTTAGCATAAATTTGTCTAATAAATTTAATTACTATTATTTTGGCGGTATATTCTGTACCTAAAAAAGTTAAAGTTCGTGAATAAGCAAAATCGATCCATTCAGTCCAATGGATCTGTATCACCCAATCATGAAACAAACATAAAACGTAGAAGATTTAAGAACAAAAAATGTTTATTTTTTAAAAACAAACTACTTTTGTTTGAAACATTTTTTCGTTAAATGTTTGAATTCGCCACATTTTTAGCCATTCGCCACAATACAAATTATTATTACATATGTGTTTATACCTGTATAGACTGGATATTTATAGTATTTTATGAATGCTAATTAAAAATAGTTTAAACAATGAAATTCAATCATATTTCGAATATCTAAACAATTAACTCTGTTAGAATTCTCTTTGATAACATTCATATCTTATTTGTAAATTTCTATAATATTGAAAATACAGCAATTAAAAATAGTTTAAACAATGAAATTCAATATTATTTCGAATATCTAAACAATTAACTCTGTTAGAATTCTCTTTGATAACATTCATATCTTATTTGTAAATTTCTATAATATTGAAAATACAGCTATTGAATTTCTCAAAAAACCAAAACATTAAATTAATATGTTTGTTTCAGTATCCCTGTCCCTTCTTTTAAAGTGTCAGTAATTGAGATTTATTTAATAGACACACAAAGGCATAATTATTATTATTATTATTATTGTTATGAATTATGATAAAAGGGTATGTAGGGTACCCTTTAGTAAAATGACATTTTTCAGTGTTATTTACACTGTTACATTTGTAATTTTACGTGATAATTTTTCCTTTTTAACCAATCTAATAATTTTTCTATTTCCAAAATAATTTAATTTGTATATTCGTGTAAGAGAAAAGTTTTTCTGTGGTTAACTTGTTTGTTTCTTACCCATACATAATTGATATTTATGTGTTGTAAATAAAATTTTTTCTATCACAAACCATTTACACAATATTTTCGAATTCACATAATATATTTTAACGCTTTTTACCATTTTCTGGCAATTACTGTGCAATCCATATAAAGCGTCACAAGAAATACTGTAGAAAGAATAATAATAATCATTTTGTAGAAAGTTATCGTTTTTGCTTTGTGCTAGGGAATTTCTAATATTGTCATATTACAAAAAAAAATAAAAAAAAAAAAAATTTTTCGAATAATATTCAATTGATTTGGGCAAATATACTTGAAAAAACCGCCTTAAAAAAAAATAAACTAAAAGTAACAACTTAAAAATTAAAAACTTATGACCAATTACCTTTCGAAGTCGACGCCAACCAATCAATTTTTTAGGTGGTAATTGGTCATAAGGAAATTATTTATAGAAATTTATGGCCCAAAAACCATCTGAGTATTTTCAGCAATGGTTGTAATAACAAGGGTAATTGTTAATACGTATCACGGGAAAGTACATTTTTAATCATGAAAATGTACCCCGTTTTGTAACAGATAAGTTTTGCAACGAATAATGTATAATAAAGATGTGATGGTGTAAGAAACGTTAAAAAACTGCCAAAAAGTTCAAAAATTTTTTTTCCCTGTTTATGGGTTTTCAAGGATAATTTCGATCTGAAAAATTCAAAAATAACATTTATTTTACGATCGGTCGATTAGTTTTTTAGATATTGCATAAAATACATCCGCTAATTCGGCCTCTGGATCGGATTTCTGGTATTATCTCAAAAACTGTCCAGCCGATCGATAAATAGATATAATTTTTGAAATCTACGGGTCAAACTACACTTATGATCATAGTTTTATCGAAATCGGATAAAAAATTTTTTTTTCGAATTTTGCAATTTTCTAAGGGATACCCCTTTCAAAAAATCGAGAAAATCGAAAATTTTTTTTTGCTTCCGATTTTGATTAAATATATGTTTTAGGGTAGTTTTGATCCGCAGATTTCAAAAATAACATCTATTTAACGATCGAATGTATAGTTTTTGAGATAAAACGAAAAATCAGATCCGGACACCGATTTAGCGGATGTATTTCATGCAATATCTCAAAAACTAGTCGACCGATCGTAAAATAAATGTTCTTTTTGAATTTTTAAGATCCAAATTATCCTAGAAAACTCATAAACTAGGAAAACAAAATTTTGAACTTTTCGGCAGTGTTTTAACGTCTTACACAATCACATTTTTATTTTACATAATTCGTCACGAGTTGAAAATTTGTATATTACAAAATATATATCGCTAGGATTTATCGCTCATTTAGAAGCCGATTTATCGGATATATTCGGAGTGATTACCGACCGAGTGATTTTTGACGTGTCCCATTGGTAGTACAAAAATTATATTTTGTATGGAACTCCTAGTATTATTAATGGTAGTGTGAAACTGTCATTTACTTGTGGTGGAAAACAACCAAATTATATTGCAATAATATTTGTAATTTGGGTTTTATTTTTAATACTTTACTCGACAGAAATAAATATTGATAGTCAAATCCAGTAATTCTCAACCACTATGTGGCACTTATGTTACAAAAAAAATTAATTTGTATGTACTTTTAATCAGCAATTTGTACTTATGAAAATGGGTACCGTGTATGAAAATGTTTTCATTCATTTCCATGCTTACGAAACACTTCTATATCAATCCAATGATATATATAAGTCTGTGAATATTATATGATTTAACATTGGAAATTTCTCAAAATTATTTACAAATCTAAATAATAATTATTTATATTTGCTATTAAAAATAATTATTAATGTAATTTCTTCAATCATTCTTACAATTTTCAACCCAATAGCTACAATTGAATGTCTTTTTTTGTAACTATTCAATAATTTTTGTTTCACATTTGCTATACAATTTACATAAAAACATTTAATTACATTTTAAAAAAAATATATATAATTACTTTTTTATACAATTTGAACGTTTATTTACAAATTTTAGATACTCGTGGCGCTACCATCAATTAAGAAGTTCTCTCTACGTACTATGCACGATACGGATAATAAAGTATAACGATAACTTAATCCTCCTTGGAAAAAACTTGATGTACCTACATTTTTGGGGAAAATATATTATTATATTTTATATCCAGCCAAGTAGTGCCCTACTGACAGTTATCCTAGAAGTAAACATATAATTCACATACAAAAAAAAAAATAACATAATCATATTTTACCATATTTTGTACGTTGAAGATTTAATGGAAGAATCCATTAGTACAAACTATCTAACGATTGTGTATTTAGTAGTTTGGAAAACAAAGATTAATTTTCTTCTTTTTGGTGAAATTTGATTACGATGAATGTTTAGTAAATCATAAAGGAATTGTAATTGTATTTACACGAGTGAACAATACAAATTCTAAGAACAAAATAAATAAATATAAAAATATTTTCTAAAATAAAAAAGAACCGAGTTTAAAATAATTGAACTTAGAAAATAAAAAACAAATTTCAATTTACAATTTTTATGAAAAATTTTCTAGTGATCAATTAACTTTCAAAGTCTGCACCAACGAACCAATTTTTTAAGAATATGACTCCGGAAGGTAATTGGTTATAAAAAAATTAAGCTAATGTGCATTAGTGGAGCTCCAGCATAATTTTAATGAAAAAAATGTGTGTGTGTGTAATTCAAAACACGACAGAAATCAGACTATGATACTATCGCTTATTAAAAAATTTTATAAATATTTTTTATTGATATTTACTCACTTTTATGATATGGGATTGGGTTAGCACGAGCCAGTGAGTTTTTTAGTTATTACGTTTACCTTTACCCAATGATTAAATTTTGCAAAATTTGATCGAGCTGGCATGGGTCAGCAATTACAGAGTTGAGCTTGAATAGGTCCTTCGGGTTTTTTAATTCTTAACAAAGAGTAAATATTTTACTTTTTAGTAAAATAATTTCAAAAAATCTTAGTACATTGTAATAATATTTTCAACATGTGTGGGTTACGTTTGAATAGCTTACATATAATTTAACAAGATTTTTTTAATAAATTAATTTCGTAAAAAAATCAATTTTAAAAATAAATATCGTACGCCTTCAATAAAATGCAAAAAAAAAGATTTTAAATTTGATAAGCATATTAAAGATTATTAACAAATATAACTTTATATAATTTTTAACAAAAATTTATTTAAATAAATAAAGAATACATAAAAAAATAAAAAAGAAGAATGTAAAACAAACATTAAAAATAATTAATTAGTAAAATTAAATTAAATAAATGTTTGTTTTTTTATTCAATTTTTTTGTAAAAGACATTTTGTTTTTTCTTTACATTTCTTTAACATGTATAACCTAATCTAATTTTAAACTTGAATGGTAGAGATGGAGAATATGATATAATATAAAGTTAGAGAGTGAATGTGGGAGACTCAAAGTCAAACAAACCTCTTAAGGATTTTAATTCAACGAGAGAATCAACTGTCTGTCTCGTTTTTATAATTTATATTATGAGAAAAACTAACTTTTACTTTGTAATAAAAAGTTAAACTGCCTACAAATGATTTTTTTTTCAAACAATTTTCTGTTTCAGATTATAAAATGAATAGATATTATTATATTGACTGTTTGTACAATAATATTTTAATAAATTACAAGTGGACTCGGGTGCTGTTCCGCACCAATAATTGTTGATAATAAGACCTGATACTATTAGTCATTCAAATCACACAAAGAAGCTGATGAGTGTGTGTTGTGGTCTGAAATCTCCAACTCACCCAATTTGAGTCTTCTTAGACCAAAATGATATGAGATAAGGCTAGCAAGGATATGCGATAAATTTTATAATTTTTTTAACCATATAATAAGCAGATAATTGTTCTTGCATCTATTGGTGGCTTATAACACTCATCCAATTCACAACATTGTAAGAATAAAATCCTTATAAGCATAAGCATGAAGTTGTGAAAGCCAACAAATTTTGATTGAGGAAAATTTATTATGGTAAACAATAGATCAATGTCCTTATAGTCCAATGTCCTTATAATGACCTTAATCGCTTATTATCAAACGTCACTGACAAATTCTGAAAATTATATTGAAGGTTAAAACAATGAACACAAGTTCAATTGATTTTTTCGCATAAAGTTATTGAATGAATCACGGAAATATAGTTTTAACAGCATTAAAATGAATCCATTCATTTGGTTTTCAAAATCGAGTTTGAGATTTTATCATTAATTACTACACTTCAGAAACAGATTTAAGGAGGGGGTTAAGGGGCAGACTGTATCTGGGCGCTAACCAGTTAGGGGCACCAGTGGCCGAAAAAATTAAAATATGATAGGTATATGTAATTACTATAGGAGACAGACGCTGAATGTCACTTTTAAACCGGGCAACAAAAATGTAAATTGTTATTGCAATTACCTTGAAAAAGTTATAAAAATAATTTACTCCATATGGATAATTTAACCATTAAAAATAAAATACTTTCCTTTATTGAGAGATGAAATTTTCAATATTTTTATCAAATTTTCAAATCGTTGAATAGAACTGATCATTTTCTCAAATAATTCTGCAGATATCCATTCATGTGTTTTATCATTTAAAGTGAGCGTCACATTTCTATGAATTTCATTTTGTATAAAAATAAAAATTAATCGATATGTTGTTTAATGATAAATAGATAGATAATATTCCCTCGTATATTTATTATTATAAAAACGACCACTAAACAGTATGAATCATTGTGATGTAAACAATCTGTATAAACAAAGACCTTTGTAAAAATAAATACCCATCTCAGATTTAAGAAACATATCGAATTTCTTTTATGAGACTTTAGTTTAGTTTTCACTATGAAATTATACAAACATATATCCAGCAACCAAATGTTATGTGTACCAACGACCACCACCACTACTAGTGTAAAATCTATACACATACTAAGCTATTTTATGTACTCTTTAGAAAAGGTGGATTTTGTTTACACCTAAAATACATAATACAATTCATTATACAGGATTATTCCAAATTATTAGTATTGTTTTTACTAACAGTTACCTTAATTGAAACGTACAACTAACCTCTTCCCATAGTATTGCAAAATTAATTTTTTTAATTGATTATACTACTAATGAATTTCAAAATTATTCTTTCGCTTATTTTAAGATTACTTATTTTGGCAAACAATTTATAAGGTAAAAAAAAATTTTATTTTCAATACAAATTTTTATGGTATTAAGAGATGGTAAAAGGAGATATAACAAAAAGAAAGTTTTCTTGAATCTTTATTATAAAAATATAACTCTAAATACAAATGCGTATTTACTCTCAAAATATGGTGGCAGCGCAATGAAAAAAAAAATTTATTAAATTTTACAACGCTACCATACTATTTTTGAATTATATTTGCATTGTCATCCGATTTACATAATTATCCATTTTAGCTCAATTGGACACCAACAAATTTTGAATTTCGATTTCAGACAGAGATAGGTCGTGCAAAAGTGCAAATTTTACACTTTTCTGTAATTTTCATCTAAGACATTTCAATTCACTGTTAAAATGAGAAAGATACCACAAATTTGTGATTGTAATAGAGTTGGCCATGGTAACCTCAATTTTTAACATTAAATACTGTCATTCCTATACTAAATATTTTTTCCTGTATTTTTGTTCAAAAACCATTTTGAAGTTATTATATACATGCCCATTGATATTAGTTTATATATATTTTATAATTCAATTTTTATCATTTTTAATCATTTTTAGAGTAATTTTATGTTATATAACCAAGAATTATTGTTATTTATGAAATAATAGATTGTATATGACAAAATTAACCATATATAATCTGCATATTGATGTATGGAACTCATTTGAGATATAAATATAAAAAATTATATATTATTTAACGATGTTTAAAAAAATTATTATACTATTTTTTTTTTTATTTTTACTTTTTAATAAAATAATATTATATTTTAGACTTTACTGTGTAATGAAATTGAAGATTTTTATGTACTTTTATGAGTTTGGTTAGGTAGTTGGAGCTAGAGCTAGCTAGATACGGTCCAAGTATATTTTTATGAAAAGTATATATATATAAATACGAGTATAATGGTTTGAAACATATAACAAATATACACATAGATAAACTCTTAAATCATACTGTTTATATAAGTAAACAACAATGTTTGTTTGCAATGATGCACAGAATATAAATGGATCTAAATGTGACAGCAAATCAAACAATGCGGTTGATGTGAATGAATTTACGAGTATGTATGCATGTGAAGTATATATTATATTACGAGAAGGGTAGGTCAATAAGTTTTTAGAAAAAAAAATAAATAGAAAGACTATTTTCAGGGGCAGAGATAGGTGCCAGCTAGATAACTGTCTGTAAAAATGGATTCTACTTTTTATTTGCCATATATCCACTAGATTATTTTCAAACTTATTTTTATTCCCTCATCCTTTTTTTTTAAGTCGGTTTAAAATAGTAATAAAATACATCAACATGAATCTCCTTCTGGTTTATCAATAAGTTTTTTACTGACGTCTCTTTTTTATGCCTTCCGAATAGTATGATTGTGGTAATTCCTTAAAATAAGCATTCATGTGTACGATGACCTCCTCATTTGATGTAAACCGTTGTCCGCTTATTCATTTTTTTTTTTTTTTAATTTTTTAAATAAAAAGAAGTCGCTCGAGGCCAGATCTGGTGAATACCGTGAATCAAATCAAACTTCCATTGTTCAATTTACTCAGTTCGCAGCAAATGTAGAAATATATGTTCTACGAACTGCATTCAATTTAGCTTTTACTTCTTTATCTGTTAAATATTTAAAATAGAAGTGGTTCAAAGCAGCTTTAAACTCAATTTTTTAAATCAACACAAGTTGCTTATTTCAACAGACGACAAAATCATGTTATGAAAATGGAAGCAACTTTGCTAGATACCTAGTGTGGAATGATGCTTACCAAATTAGTGATACCACAAGCACAATCTCTTAGATTTTCTAAACACTTATTGACCCTGCTGCTCTTATATATATTTGAACAGATAACAATGTTACGTTTGTATAAACCATTTTCGTCGTTCATTTACAACATGAATTTTGTAAAACTATATTCAATACATTTACCCTTGTTTGATAAATATAATTGTAAACAATTCAATTACATAACAACTAACTATTAACATTTTACATTCAAATATTCATTGTTTGTATTATTGGTTGATGTATCAAAATATCATCTAATTCTATAAATTCGATATTATTTGATAAAACATTATACGAGACCTTTACTTGATTCATTTACGGATTGCTCACTTTATAAGCTTTATGATATAAAACTATTACTTTCAAACGTTTTAGAATTCTTCTCACGTAAAATATGACAACGCAATTAGGAAGTTTATAATTGACGAATGTATCGATTTTTTAACCGTTATTCAAAGATAAATCGAAAAATAAATGATGAATATTTGTTTACACGTAGCTTTAAATTTGAATACGTCAATCGATTAAATTCCGATTATATATGTATATATATTGTTGTTGCGACAATTAGTTCCAGGGAAATGTCCATTCGAAAATACACGTTTATAAGCAGAAAAATGGGTTTCAAAAGAAATGTTTTGGACATTGGACCCTTGACTTTCAGGTTTTGCTTAACGGAAATCGTTAATGTATCGTTTTTTTTTTTTAATATAGTTTAGATAAATTGTAGATATTTTGTGCGAAAAAATGAGCTATGGTACGAGTTATTGCGACAATTAGTTCCGGGGAAATGTAATTTCAAAAATTATTTCTGTTCAACATAACCTTTAAATTAACATCACCTTTATATAACGGATATTTAATTTAGATCAAATTCCAATTATCAATATTAAAACATTGTAAAATCCAAGAAAATCCAGTGATGTAACACAAACAACAACACGTTCAAAATATCAAAATATTTTTTTAGACGATTGATAAACCAACATCTTAAATGCTCTAGATTTCTAATAGAAACGTTAAACAAATATTTTTTTAATTAACCTTACAACACAATATTTATATGTAAAGCAAACGATATTCAAGATTTAATGCCATTCATGACACCATTTTAAATGAATTCTGTATAGGATGTACAAAAATTAAAATGCGAACAATTTCCCTGAATTTTCGTAAACTATTATATCATTGTTTGAATTATGTTTAATTAGCATTCATCACAATAATCTAAATTTAAATATTCAGTCAATCCAGTTATAAATTACATATATTATAATAATATGTATTGTAATTAAATATTTATTAGTTAAATTTGAGCTAAAATTGTGGCGAATCAAAATATTTTACGAATAAATCATTCAAACAAAAGTTATTTGATTTGAAAAAACAAATTATCATTTTTTTGTCATAGGTCGTCATGGATCCAATGGACTGATTTTGCCCATTCATGTACTTGATCTTACTTATTATACCTAAATTACGACAACAATTTTTCGTATTTGATTTATCTTGTTCACGGACCCAATAACGGGCAGACTGAAAATTGACTAATTAGATGATTCTATGAACACCAATACCAAAATTTTGTTTTTATATTCAATCTTTTCTAGCATTTCAAAGTTCAGACTAAAATTAATATACTCTGACATATTATATATGTGTCAGTATAACGAAATCACATTATGAATATTGTCTGTACTAGTAATCATAAATAGTTCACTATCGACAATCAGCAAATATAAAGCATTTAATAGGGAAGATGCAATAAAAAAATTTGTTATTTTACCCATCAGAATGTAAAACTAGGCTCAATACCAAACAAAATTCGAAAATTAAATTGAAATTGATTCAAAAACGAATAAGTTATAAACTCTTAAATTTGTTTTCCATCAACTTCTAGCAAAAAAACCTTTATAGGTGATTCTACGATAAACGATTTTCTATAGAAAAATCGCACAACAAAATTTTTGAATATTAATGTAATTTATATAAAATTTTTAATCACAATCAACTCATTTGTACATATTGTACATTATTTATCTTTAATTTTGAAGTAAAGTGTATGTAAATGCCATGGACATCGATAGAACCTCTTATCGTAGAATGATCCTTATGTTTAATCTCTATGAAGATGACATTATTTATGCAAATCTCCTTATTTGTTAAATTAAGGATTTTGAAACGTTCATATTTTGCCTATTTTTTAAGATTTTAAAAATAACTTCAAATGTTCGCAAAGTAAAGACGCTTTACTTGAAGTGATAAAAAAAATGTATACATTTTCTTCGCTATTAACACTTTTTAGTTATTATCTTCACTTGTTATTATTTGTAAACATTTCTTAATTCACCCTGTATCCTATACGATAATAATCAATTCACCTTAAATTTACACAGTATTTAAAAAAAATCAAACAGTAAACAAGAAAATATTTATTAGTATGATTATTATTTTGTATATTGTACGGTAGGGTACGTACGCTCGCTAACCCCCTACCCCTAGAACAAATTTCAATTAACAATTTGATCCCATATTTTCTATAAAGAAAACGATCACAAATATTATTATTGTAAGATGTAAGATTGGGTACAGACAGTGTTACTTTGCTTAAGATTTTCTATTAAAACTTAGTACACGTGGATTAGTAAAGCTTATTTACAATATGATGTGTTATATGATGGGAGCGCATCTTCATATCAACATCTATCCGTCCGTACTGTGTATAATAAGTACGTGTGGAAGGGACTTCTTAATCGATTGATGGCACTACGACGAGTGTCGATTTGTAATAAAACATTCACATTTTAATATGAATATTATTAGAGAGAACTCTAGGATTTTTCGAATAAATTTCAATTTTTTGCTCCAATTTCTTGGATCAAAATATTATGTATTTTATAAATACGTATTTCAACTACAAAATAGTCATTAGATGTTAAAAAATGTTAGAAATAGATGTTACCCTTTTCTAATTGGTTGACGTAGCAATTTGTTCGATACTTCGAAACTATAAATTGCGCATGTATGAAAATATGCTTGTACAGATTGTCACCAAATTAGCAACGAATAACATCTCCTCGAAGGATTATTACGACTAGCTAATTCATACTGATGATGACTACTTTGTAGTCGATATACGTATTTATAAAAGATTCACATTCTATAAAATATAATTATTTGTTCAATTGTTTGCATGTAAATTGTATAGTAAATGTCAAACAAAAATTATTGAATAATTACAAAAATTGACATTTAATTGAAGTTTTTGGGTTGAATGATTGAAGAAATTACATTAGTAATTATTTTTTAATTGAAAATATAAATAATTATTCATTTAAATTCGTTGATAAGTTTTAAGAAATTTCCTATGTTAAATCATATACCATTTACAGAGATATATCATTTGTTTGACAAACTATAGTATTTCGTAACCATAAAAACGAAGGAAAACGTTTTGATACACGGTGCCCATATAAGATTGTTTTAACCAATTTCATATACACTGAGAACCATGAATAAGAGATGGTGGAAAATAATTTCCAATCAGTACAAAGTGAAATATTTTTGAAAACCAGAAATTGTTTCAACATCTTTGACACCGTTATAAGCTATTTTACTCGTAAATGAAGTTGAAATTGTTTGATACAATTTTGTGGAGGGGAAAAATTGAAATTTCTCAGTACAAAAGCAAGACTCTAACGGTTTTAATAATGCAATTTTAAAGCAGTTTTTGGATTTCGTTAAAAACGGTTTAAAAAAAATTCCTACCTGGAGTTCTTGAGGTTCGCTTTACAAATGAAGAATAAAAAATTTGCATAATTGATTCTAAAAATCACCCAAAAAAACCAAAAATAATACACATTTTTCGATTGATTTCGATTGTCAGTTTTCGAGATGCCGCTTAAAATTTGTCCGAAATATGGATTTCGAAACCGATTTAAGCGACATATCAAAAACTATGGATCCAATCGTTAAATGGATGTTTTGTTTGAAACCTTCAATTCAAATTACACTTAAAATTCTCTAGCAATACAGAATTTGTTCAAACCAATTTTTTTTTTTTTTTTTTTTGTTGCTTATGACAGCTTTTTTCGAAAACAAATTAAGCATGGGCAAATAATTCAATTTTCTGTCTTTGTATAACCATTTAAACATTTATTTTCCCATTACCTTGAAGGACGTTATATCCCAACTTACTTAAGTATACATATTGCGGCAATATTATAAGACATTTAGTGACTTGTATATATAGAAATATATTTCTTGAAAGATGTTTTCGTCGTTTTCTCTTTTTCAAAATATTGTTTATTCAAGGATGTGAACAACTTACAACATTCCGTGTTACGCTAACTAAATATACATTCTCATTGTAAAGATTCAAGCAACAAGCACCACTCTTTGCTTACATACAAGATTTATTTTATTTATTAATTATTTATTAACTGAAACCAGTTATTAATCGTTACAATGACGTCTACCAACAACTGATAATACTCATATCATAAATGCAGATCGCTTAGTCGAACAATCCCTTAGTGAACAGAACGATTCGTTTGGAAAGAAAAGAGCTTTCCAAAATCTTTTGTTATTACACAACTAAGTAACTTAAATTTTGAAGAAAAATTCGTAATATTGGGAACTGACACGAAGACGGGACTTAAAAACATGTCGGAAAGTAACTTACACTATTTAAAATAAAATCTATATGATAACAGGTGCAAATAAATAAAATGTCATTTGAATTAATTGGCATATTTATCTTGGACCAGTAAAAACCTAAATCAAAAAAAATATTTACGATACTAAACGAATTTTGTCAGTCGGACATTTAATTAAGTGTGGAACGATTACATACGGCGTTTTGTATACAAATCTCTCATATAAGAGGAAAACTACTTGACATAAATACAATATTTAAAAATGGAAAAATGTAACAAACACTATTTTATTGTTATTGGTGAGTTGAATATTTCTAACCTCTAAATTCTTCTAGATATTGACATCCTACATAAATAAATAAATAAAATTTTATAACAGGAAGAGAAATCAGTTAGAAAGTCTTTCATGTCATGTACGGCTGACCAAAAATACAAGTGGTAGACTGTGCAAAGTAATGCTCTTAAATCATCCATCAAACAACATCGGTGCTTTTCAAAATAAAAATATATTTTTTTATTGAAGATTCAAGCAAACATTATTTAAAAAATACTTTAAAATTTTTCGTGAATAAACGTAATTGGCTGCCATTTTGTTACAAATTGAACTCCAAATGAAACTGTGAGTAGATAATCAACATGAATTTTGTGTCATTTTTGTGTGTATATAATGCAACATTAATTTTTTGTGTTGATTTTACATAAAATTTTTAATTGTGTAAAATAAATCTGTATATCTTAAAATAATAATTACTATATGAATAAAAACAACCCTCGCTACCTATCAATTTGAGCTGATCATACAATACACAAGATCTTTAAAAAGACATGTACGTATTCTTTTCTCAAACAAACACTACCAACTAATTAAAGCATTAATCTCTGTATATTACAAACACAGCTCTTTAGTTGTCTCTTCTTGTATGTTGTTTCTTTATAAGATGATTACCTACC
Organism: Chrysopa pallens; assembly: GCA_020423425.1. NCBI lineage: Eukaryota > Metazoa > Arthropoda > Insecta > Neuroptera > Chrysopidae > Chrysopa > Chrysopa pallens. The sequence continues at coordinate 41,715,399 of CM035594.1, forward strand.
ATCATGTTCTTACTCAATGCTAATATTTTCTTAAGCATATCGTACACGGTACGGTGCATGTTACTTACATATATCTATAGGACATTCATGCTAAAAAAGATTCGTAAATACCGACACTTTTAAATACCATAAACATAAAACTTAGACGGAGTATGTCATAACAATATTAATACATTACGATAATAGGCTATTTTGGAAAATATGTTAACTCGTTGCAGTCACACCTAATAATAACGTAAATAATAACGTTGCGGTCACGTGGGGTTCAGTAGACCCACAAAAAAACAGTTACTATTCGCGCTTTTTTAATGTTTTGCTTTATATTAAGAGCCAAACTTTAATTTAACATTCTCTTTAAATAATCCATAGTTCTTTTTGGTTTTTGAGGTATTGAAATAGTTAAAAAAACAATAAAAAAAAAAAAACAAAAAACGCCAAGAACAAATTAGAAATTTAATGAAGTTTGGTTGGGGTTCACTGTACTACATGAGACCGTAACAGGTAAAAATAACTCTTTATTACATACTAAGCACAGTACATTGATATTTTCGCGAAATCAACAGTATTACCTATGCAAATCAATGTTAAAGTTAAAAATTCTCAGCGTGAAAACGATGTTTCATAATGACGTTTGTCACGTCGTATTTGTGACGTAGCATGCCAGTAAGTCAGTTCATACAAATACAACAAAACAGTACATGATCTATCATGGTATCCTTGTTTAATATAATATATGTATGTAATATATAACATGATTTACTAGCTGGTGACGTCACCAGAGCTTTCACCAATCACAGGGCGTTTCCATGACAGATAAAATTTCAAAAATTATTACATTTTATTTCATGTTATTTGCAAAAAATAACTCAAATGGAAAGGAGTATTTAGTATATCCTAATTTTACAAATCAACTTTTAGTTTTATATGCATGAGCCCACAGTTTAAAAATGTTTTTCTGTAAAATTTTAGGTGCTATATAATATTCAAAAATAAACATCGTGTGCGTGCGGCTTTAGTTACTCAGCCAGTCAGTAGTCATGTACCGAAATACTTCATATATTAATATTTATTATACGAAGTAGTAAAATACGTACACAATAATAATATTCTTATACAAATATTTAAAGTATACATTCTTCGCTTACGAAAAGTATTGAAAATAATAATTTCATGATATTATATGAGTGAGTATCAATCATAAAACAGTAGTTGTAAGTATGAACAACATTTAGTATTTGTACAAATATTTCATAGATGTTCATCTTAAGCATAGATAAATATACTCCTAGTTACCTGTTACCCTTGAGAAGGTCGGATATAGATATTTTTTTTAAAATTCACATTGCAGGGGAGGAAGGAGATCATAAGATACGGTTAAACGAATTTTTAATGCTTAAATATAACCGATCCCAAAAAATTTCTCTGTAAATTTAATATCTGCAATTTTATTTATCAATTTAATGAAACACATCACCGTGAACTTAATTTTCATTTTCAAGATTGAAGGGACTTTGGTCGCCATCTTGAAAATAATATTTTTGCGTTTATTTCGCAAACTGTTAGGACTAATTTTTAGCATTCATAAAATACTATAAATATCCAGTGTATACAGTTATACATATGTATACATGTATAATAATAATATGTATTGTTATTACCTATATGAGTTTATTAGCCAAATTTGAGCTAAAATTGTGGAAAACACAAACATTTTACGAAAAAATGTTCTCGACAAAAGTTAAAATTTTAATCTTTTTTAGTTTAAAAGTTGGGTCAAGGATCCATTGGACTGATTTTGCTCATTCACGAACTTAAATTCACTATTTATGTTTAAAATACGTCACTAAAATTTCAACTTGATATCTCTTTATTTTTTTAGTTATCATAATGACTGACGGACAGTCGAAAATGGACTAATTAGGTGTTTCTATGAACACCTATGCCAAAATTCTGCTTGTACGGTCAATATTAGGTAGCGTAAATTTAGACTAAAATTAATATACTCTGACATAGTATAAAGATATATGTCAAGTATAAAAGTAAGGTAAAATTAATCTATGTATTCTTTTAAACCTAATATTTTTTTTTTTAATTGATTTTATTAAAAATTTTAAACTGAGATTTTTTCTAAAACATTTTTTAATGGAAAATTTGATTTGTATGTTCAGGGTTACCCATATTTATTGAGATATTTTAGAACTTTGGGGTGAAGTAACCAATCGGTATATATTAGCCCATATAATTTTCTAAATCCAAGTGTCAAATTTTAAAATTGTAAGTTTGTCTATCTTTTGCAGAACTTAAGACTAGGATTTTAATAATTTTCCAAAATTAGAAAATAGTGTAAAATTCATCAAAATCGCTCTCTATTGTTCACGCCCTTACTTTCAAAATGGCAAAAAAAATATATTGCACTGTCTCCTGCGATCCAGAAAAGTTGAATTAGAATTCACGTGTTTTATTAAATGAAAAAAAAATAAAATTGCATCCTGTGTATGAAATGCACGATCCGATGCTGTGTATTTTAAATAAATTATCGTTATTAACAATAATATAGAATTTTATTAATAAAATATTCAATCAGTTTTAAATGTAAACAAAATGTAATTGAATTATTATTTTCAATAGAAAATAAATTTTTTAAAAGACCACACCCGATCAAATAATTGTTTGTAAATTAAAACTGTATTGTTTATGTTTGCGTAAAACATTCATTATTTTCATTATTATTAATAATAATTTATTATTTATATTCAACAATGTTTTTTCAAAGTTAATGAACTCGAAATATCCTTTCTATATCTTTAACAGATAACTTTAAAAGCGATTGATTTCTCTGCATTTCAAAATTTCAAATTTTATTGCACAAATATTTGTAGGTTTTTCTATTGAGACACTTTACCGAAAACAAAGCAATTCGATTTGAAAGTCACGTTTTATGGAAACCTTTAAAATCATAATATAAAATATCAATTAGCCTTTTTCCTCAGAAAGGCTATAATTAGATAAATAAATAAAAAAATAAAATAAATAATAAAAAAACCTTTCAAATAAATGTAGCGATTTTTCAAACTGTAATAACTTTTGCAATCATTTATTGACAGTTTTAATAATTTCAGACAATATGCTATTAACTAGGCTCATTAAAAAGTGGCCAAAAACTGGATTCAAAGAAATAAATAGTTTCTGAAAAATTAGATTGTTTATTTAAAAAAAAAAATACTTTTCATAAAACAGAATTTCCCTGTACGAGGTGGTCGGATATTTATTTTGAAATATTCATTCTGCTCTTAAAGAGTTTAATTTTACATGAATTTAATAGTAAAATCAAATATTTTAATTTAATTGCTTAAGACGTACATTGAAAGATGCTGTTAATTGGTTATTTTAAAACACCTGCCCCCCTCCCTCCGAGGTGGTGCTATCTATTGATTTTTTCATAAAACTTTTCGAGAAAAAAATTATAAATTAAATTCGACTCACCTAACGACATCTTGTACACGTCCTGTGGGAGTATCACTAGGAACATTTTGTAAAATCGTTGCTAAAAGTTGCATCGTTGCCGTGGCTAAAGGTTCTGATGGTAGTTGATCATCATTTGCCAATCCCTTTAAAATAATAAAATATATATTTTAATACTTATCCATATACATCGAAATAATAATATATTAAAAACAAAAACAAAAAACAAATCAATTTATTTAAATTGATCATAAAATTCGAAATAATGTCCACATTTGTCCAAATTGATAAAATTAATAGCCGTATTCAAATAAGTTATTTATGTATAACGAAAAACTGACTAAAGACGTGTATACAACTACAGGGTCTTACAATTTTTTTTAAACAATTACTAAGTTTTCTGAAAATAAAAGAGTATCGGACTGATTCTAAATTTGCTATATTTCACATCAAAATGTGAAACTAGACTCAATACCATAAGGAAAATGGAAAATTAATTTTAAATTGATTCGGAATCAAAGAAGTTATAAGCTATCAATGATTATTTTCTTTTCTATCTCTTTCTTGAAAACGATATTTAACGTATAATTCATATGAAGATACAAACAGTTGACGTCTTTCGTAGATATTTGCCTCTTTGTTCAGTTGAGGTATTTATCTTATTTTTCAAGATTTTTAAAAATAATTTCAGATGTATACTCGTAAAGTAAAGGATGCTTTAATTGAAGTAATAATAAATATTAGCCCGAGAGTATAAAATACAACGAACAAAATATTTTTAGAAGAAATAATAACCTATAAATAAATTATAATCTTGAAAGCAGCACACACCGCTTTGAGTTATTGACCTCAAAAATAAAATTTTGATATAGATGTTCATAGATTCTCCTAATTAGTTCATTTTCTTTTGTTCATCCGTCTGTCATCGAGATAATTCAAAAACGGGGAGATAACGGCCTAAGATTTTGGTGTTGTATTCTAGACCTTTTGTTAGAATCATTTTTTCGTAAAATGTTTGGATTCGCCACAATTTTAGCTCAAATTTAGCTGAACACATATAGTTAATTACAATACATATTATTATTGCACATGCATTTATAACTTTATAGACTATATTATTATAGTATTCTATGAATATAAACTAAAAATAGGGTACAATGGATCCAATATCCAACTTTTGAAAAATAAAAGAGAAGGGAAAAGTATTTGCAACAATTTTAGCTCATAAACACATACATAATTACACTACATTTTATTATTATTTATAAATTTATAACAGTATAGACTGGATATTAGAGTATTTTATGAATGTTAATCATTAAAAATAGTTTAAACATTGATACTCAACCATACATCGATTGTCAAGTATCTAAACAGTTTACTCAATTAGTTATATTATCTCCATTTGTTGATAATAATATTGTGGTATTAAGTACATTAGTACATGTATAGAATACGGAAGTAATTTTAAGACATGAGATTTCAATAATATTATTATTATTATTAATAATAATAATAAAATATTACTTCTTAATTCATCTTTGAAATATAAATGAATGTAAATTTCAAACACAGTAACATGTGCATACATACATACATTATGAACTCATATAATACGTGTATATAATATGGTGGTTTCAAAAGCAAGTAAACATAATTCAGTACTACATAAACATAAAATATTCAATACATAATATATATAATATGTTAACGTAAATTATACATAAATTATTTATTATTATTATTATAAATAATAATAATAAGCCCTTTGAAAAATCAATTGTACAATCATCATGGGCTATAGAAAAACTGCATGCCATCGATGATTAAACGACAATAGCGTTCATAGTGGAGAAAATTATTATATTTCATGTGAGAAACTGTGGTAAAATTTAGCTGGTGCTATGTTACTTGATAAAATTTTATTCATGATCAATTATTCATTTTATAAACATTATAAAAATAAATTATTTTTAACGATTGATTTGTAATAATTATGATAAACAAAACCAGCTCCAATAAACAAAACTTTTTAAATATGAAACCTTTTATAAATCACATATGAACTTAACAAATGGCCACAAAAGGCAATTATTGAAATTAAAAATTTTGAAGATTTGGTAGCCGAACAGATTAAATTTATTTTTATTAACTGAAAAAAAGCTATCAGGAATTTTAGACTTTTATAATAAATAGCTTATACTATTGAATGAATCGAGTATAGTCACTAACAATTGTTCGTTTTAACTCATTTTCAAATCGTTTTAATTAGTTTAACTTTGTGGAATATTATTTTATTCTGCCATCAATATAGACATGATTTAGACAATTCAAGAATTTAAATAATTAATACAAAAATCTTAACCAATATTTTTAAATGTTATGATTTTAATTTGGTAGCTTATAGATTAAGAACGTATGTTATCACAAACACTATTAACAAGCATGAAAGAGTGCACTATATCATCTATGACTACTGTACCAACATTATAATGATATGACTATTTTACAGTGATGACTAGATTTACAATAAAATAATATTAGATTTTATTTAATTAACTATTTTTAATATATTTTAAGATGATTTAACCATAAGTTACAGCTTATTGAAATAAAAATAAATTTGTAATTTACGAATCTATGATTTATTGAAACTGAATTGGAACATTTTTTTATTATTTTTTGATAACTATAATCGTCAATTAAAATAATAAGTTTACTCCATACACTTTTTCCGCCAATTGTATCTCGCAAACATCCATAATGTACACCTACTTTCTACGCCTGTTATTCTTTCTAATTTTATAGTAAGAATACTAAAAATTTTTGTTCACACAGAACATAATTATTGGACATTTAAGAAAATTATATAAATTACTTGAGTATATATGTTTATATATATGTCATAATAATTATTAATCAGTAGTTAGTATGAATATTCCATTACGATGAAATATGCTATTAAATATAGGTATTACAACTATAAACACTTTATATATACTCTAAATGTATTTATATATAATTAATAATATTTGAATTTCTATTATTCATTAGAAGATGGTGGTGTGTCAATTTCAATCGACAATCTTTGAAATAATATAGTAAATCAAATTCTGAAATACAAGTACGAAAATAAAATTTTTAAGTACGTATGCTTTTATTGGTTATGCTATTTCCTCAATTTCCTATATATTTGTATAAATAACAAGTGAAACTAACAACTTACTGAATTAATTGTTTCGATACTTGACGTATGATTGGATATCATTGTTTTTGACTATTTTTAATTAACATAAAAATACTATTAAAATCTAGTCTATACAGTTATAAATACATATATAATAATAATATATATTGTAATTATCTATATGTATTCATTAGCCAAATTTGAGCTAAAATTGTGACGAATCCAAAAATTTTACGAAAAAATGTATCGTATAAAAGTAATTTGTTAAAAAAATAAATTTTTATAGTTTAAAAGTTAGGTTTAGAATCCACTGGACCGATTTTGATCCCGAACGATCTTAAACTCCCTTTTTATGTTAATTATATGTCACCAAAATTACATCTATTTTTCAGTTATGGTGATGATGGACGGACGGACTAATATTTGTTAATGCCTGCAATATTAAAGGTAGTTTTACAAACTTTAGACTAAAATTAATATACACTGACATGTATAATAACTTGGATATAATTATTTATCTGTACATACTGAAAGCCACTGTAGGTAGGAATCTACATTATTTTGCATGTGAAAAAGATTCTTATTATTGCCAATATTAACATCCCCTCTATTTGTTTATATGATAAGTTAAAAAAGAAACAAAACAAAACAAAAAACATCATCGATACATATAATTTTCAATATTATTTACATTTCATCGATTACTGATTTCAACTGGTCGAATTTATATCTTTTCGTCCATATATGTAATATATATATATGTTATATTCATTCAATCTTATCTCATATTTTAAAAGATTTTATATGGGGCCCATCATAAAAATCAAATAACCGGAATATTAACTGGATTATTTAAAATAAATGCAATTCATTTTGACAATCTTATTTTTTAATATATTTTTACATTTTATTGATTTGTATGTTAAAAATTTTTATCGTATAACATAATGAAAAACAAGTGAAGATAACAAATAAAAGATTTAACTGCTTAGATACTCGACATATGATACAATTTTATTGTTTGGATTATTTTTAATTACCATTCATAAAATACTATAAATATCCAGTCTATACAGTTATATATATGATACATGAATAATAATAATATAGTATTATTATTACATACATGTGTTTATTAGCCAAATTTAAGCTAAAATTGTGGAGAACTCAAAAATGTTTCAAACAAAAGTTTGTTTGTTTCAAAAAATAAACATTTTTTTGTATTTGAACTTTTCTTCTATCTTTTATAGTTTAAAAGTTGGGTAAAGGAACCATTGGACCCAATGAACCGATTTCGCCCATTCACGATGTTTCAAAAAAATTCAGCTGGCTATCTCTTTTACTTTTTGAGTTATCGTGATGACGGACAAACGGACAAGCGGAAATGGACTAATTAGGTGTTTCTATGAACATCTATACCAAAATTTTGTTTGTGTGGTCAATATTAGATAGCGTTACAAAATTTACACTAAAATTAATATTATACTCTGACATATTCTGTACGTCGAGTATAATACGATATTATTTACTTAGTATTTTTATTATAAACTTTGACAAGGGCTTTAACAGAAATGCATACGTGTTGTGGCCCTAGTTTAGAATGCTCAATGATTGATTTCAAACTTAAATTGAAAATATATACATGCATAAGATGTCAAGAAAAACTTTCTATATGTAGTATTTTACCACACAATAAATATAAAAATCTTTTTGTTATGAACGCTAAAACCATTATTGTTGGTGTTGATTGTAGAAGTTAGATGTGAGATATTGGAGGGTTGAAATATATATAGAAAATATATTTAAGAATTTGATTTAAGATAGCAGACAAAAATCGACAAACCTAAAAGACAAAAGTAACTGACTGAGATATTACGAGAACATTATTATCTTTTCCTTCGTACTATGCTATATATATATTACGAAGGAAAAGAAGTTCCATAAGATATCAAAAATATATTGTTGTGTATAATTACGTAATATATTCATCAGACATAAAATACTCCAGACACAAAAATGAAATTACAACCCTCTAAATGAATTATTAAAAATTAGTTTTTTAGCAAGCGATATAATTATTTTGCTGAAAAAAACTGAATACAACATGGTTGAAGCTTTTAATTATTATATTTTGCATATACATGTTATCATTTTTCAGTGAGATATAGTCGTTCAAAAATAATGATTTTAAGTTTGTACTTTGTAATTTTTAAATCAAAAGTAAATTTACTGGAAACAATAAATTGACGATAAAATAAGGAAATTTTGAAGTGATTTTTGTATGGGTATACCTCACTTAAAAATGATAACATGGATATGGAAAATATTGCGATTTAAAGCTTCAAGCTTCTTCTATTAAGTTTTTTTCAGCAAATAATTATATCGTTTGTCGTTATTTTATTGCACAATCTTAGAAAAAATCAGTACATTTAACAATTGTTTTGTTTTTCTTTTGTAGAAACTTTTTTAAGAAAATTCTATTTTGTTAAATCAATACATAGGTCGGACGTGCTAGTTATTAAGCTTCAATTATATCGATTATTGCACAACCTTATAAAAAAAATATAAACAAAGTTTTGTTTTTCTTTTTTAGGAAAATTTTTTGGGGAAATTGTTTTTTGCTAAATTAATATTTAAGTGGGATAGTCAGATCAAGTCATTAATCTTTTATCTCAATGCTAACTTTATGCGGAAATTTTAAATGAAAAAACATATTTCTATCCTTAATCCTTGATATATCAGTTTGCTGATATATGGTTGCACAAAATATCAAACGGCGTTTTCAAAAACTGAAATAAATTTCCTATAATTAACTATGATAAGTTAATGAATATCCCGATGGCCTTAAGTATATCATATCATTGACTAATATATGATTCTAAAAATTTATAAATTTATAAATGAATAGTTGAACAACTTTTTTCCTTTACGAAAATTCCAAAACAATTACGCCCAAAAACGTGAAACTGATTTTGCTCAACATGTAACAAAACGGAATGAACTTTTTTTGTTAACATCAAAATTTGATATTATTCAAAATGTTCAGGTTGTCGGACAGCGAATATCTGATTTTATTACGTGGTGAGGGCAAAATCATTTTTACATTTGTTAATTAATGGTCTTTCTACTACAATAACAAAAATGTATGTCTACCAATTTGAAGCTTGTAGGGGTAATCACAAATTTTCCGGTATACGAGCCCAGTTTTCAAAATTTTTAGAAGTATATGATATGGTTCTGTACACCCAGCTAAACATTTTCAATAGAAAACTAAAATCTTATGAAAATATAATAACACTTCAAATGAATAAAAATCTTATGAAATGAAATATCATTATTTACAATATATACATCGATTCTGGATCTATCTATATGACATTTATGTGGAGTAGTGGAGAGCAGGCATCAATCTTCTAGTGGTATAGTATAGGAACTGTTACCGTAACCGGCGCCGACAACAAATATTTTCAACTAATAGTGCCACCGTCGTCGGCATACTTAAAATTCGAATATAATAACGTGCACCGGACATTTTATTAGTTACCAGCAATATGCGTAATTATTTATAGCTGGTGACGTAACCAGAGCTGATACCAATCGCTGAGCGTTTCCGTGGCAGATAAAATTTATAAGAACACTGGTATAAGAACACATTGATAGAAAAACATAACCAAACACTTTCAAATTGTTTTTTATTAATTTAGATATTGTTGATAGATTGAACTGACAAAGACAACATCGTGGTAGCCTAATGTTTTATAAGCATAAAAATATTGAATTTTTACTTTAAGATACTAAATAAATCATTTATAATATTTAAGGATATTTCTACATAAATTTTAATTTTTTGCCAAATTTCATGCTTTATTTTTCACTTTCGAAAGTACCGAATTATGTTTCGAATATTAATTTTTACGGCGCCGGTTACGGAGACAGTTCCGTATAGTATATATTTATATGTATATAGTAGCAGTTATACTAGTAGTTAGTATGATAGAGGGAGTCAATATACACCCGCCCAACGCGGCCCGGCTAAAAGCTTCGCGCTAATGCATTCCCTCTTTACCTCGTCTATACAGTTGGCCGTCATTCAACCGAATACAATCGTCCAATACAATTTGTATGTATATTATATTATATATATTAGTAACAGTAAATGAATTGGTTGAATATGCATAGTGTATATTATAGTATGTATAGGTATATGTTATATATATATATATATATATATTATATATATATATATATATTGTTGTATTGTATATATTAGCTGTTATTATTACAAACAAAATACAAAAGGATCACACACAAAATATAGACGACGAACGAACGAAATGAGATGTTTCTCGTTGTCACACAATTCTACATACATTATTTGTTAAGTCTCATATTTATCAACTTGTCAAAGTGACATCAAGAAACAACATTCGAATAATAATACAGTTAAACTGGATTAAAAAACATTCGATTCTGATATTGTCCTTCACTCATATGATTACTAGATGAAAATTATTTTTTATCAAATTCTACAACTAAAGAAATGTATGGCCAATGAATGTCTAATATCCGTACCGTGCATATATACCGTGCATATATTGATTTCCTTAATGTTAATCTCAGGCGTTACTAGAGAAAAAAACATTTTGTCAACGGACAAGAAAAACTATAATTTTTCATGTAGATTAAATTAATAAAATCATGTAGATTAAATTTTATGTTTGTGAAGTAAAGTCACTAATACCTTCATCCATTTGTCTACTTAGGCAGGAGATTCCGGGTTCGAATCCAGGCAGCGGCAGTTTGATCAATTATTCTAAAAAAAATAGAAGGCAGTTGATTGATCACACTATCGTCGCTTGGATAAGAACGAAGTAACCGGCTCCATCAAAAACATAATAACAATATAATTTTCACCTTGTGCTAGAAGACATCTTTGCCTTCAAGTGATGGAGTGTTCTAAAAGATAGTACGCAGGAACATAGGTCTAGGTACGAGGAACGCGGTTGCGGTTCCCCTCAGTATTCCGTAGCCATAATAACGAAAGATAATTTAATGCACGGTATCATCATTAATAAAACTAAAGAGTTCGTTTGTTAGATCATGAATCTTTCAAGAATAGGGGACCAGTCGACACCCGAAAGATGTTAACATTTTATATATTAAATAAGTGGAGTTGCAAATTAAAATTGATAAATAAAAATTATTTAAATAATTTATATTTATAAATTTAATTTTTTTCCAAAAACCATCACATTTACAAGGTATTTAAAAAGTCCTTACAGGGTATTGTATTAGCTGCTATCGCCACTTGCTACCACTGATGTTTTAGCGTTAGCCTTAACTCTCGTATATTCTATAAACGTCGGCTTTTAAACTCGATCATTGGAATGTTTGCTTCACTATTAAATTGTACATAATATTGTGTATAGTATGACTTGTATCATTTTATCATTCATCAAAAATTTAAAAAGAAAAAAAAAACATTGTATTATTATCATTGTAGAAAAAAAACATCAAATAATAGACATGTTTCAAAATAGAATATATTTTGATTTGAATACAATATTTTAGAATCAGTGAGGTAAGTCTACCGCAACAAACTGTCAAAAATTATATCAAGTGACACAAATAAAAGTTAAATCATGGTGTATATATACAAACAAGTACATTATACAGTGAAAACCATTTATAATAACGTTGTCACGAATCGTGAATAAGGCAAATGACATTGTCACGAATAGTGATTCAGGCAAATACCATTCCCAATGTTCAGCTATAATACCTTTCCACATTCCGTGTGCGGACGAGATTTTTATCAAGCCTTACGATGTTAAAGATCTCGGCCATATGCTCCCAGAGTTCACCCAGCCCAAAAAAATGGGTTTGCGATCTTTGATTGGGTGAAAAACCAGGATGCCGAGCGAACTGCTGACCACACTTACTCTCTATGTTCCATGGTTATGAAAATATGCATCGCTACAGTATATCGAGTCCTTGGACCAAAAACGGTCTGCTCCGACTCTATGATTTAATACCTTTCCACATTAATTGTCAATTATATGACAAAGAAAAAAGTTGTTGCGCGGCGTCATAGGACAGAAAAGTTGTAGAGCTGAATATATTCTATGTTAACATAGTATGTGTGCAGAAAATCGTAGTGACCATTTTCGAGGAAAACGTAAAAAACAAAAAAATCGTAGTTTAAGGGCAAAAATTTCAGACTAAATTTATTTTTGAACAAGATTAATAATGTTTTGATACTCTTTTATTGTAAATTTAAGGTAAGAATAATGATAAATTCCAACTGTGAAAAATAATTCATTTCAAAAAGAAATCATTTGGTAATTAATGTATAGTAGTAATTTACTTTTTCATATTTATTTTGAAGTCGGTGTTTTATTTTTTCGATTAATATTTTATTTTCTATTTTTGAGTATGGTTCGAAAACTAAGAAAATGGATCTTTACACTAAAACAAAACCTTTTTTCCGTATTAGATTCAATTTCTCAAAATTTTCGATAAAAATCCAGGCTTACTCCACTAAATAATGAAAATTATCTGTATTTAAACAATACAGATACTGACATCTATATTCATCACTCAAAACTGAACAATAATTTAAGATATATGTATAATACATTAAACTGATAGTGCCACCTAGTCGTAAGCTCAAACTTTAAAAAAGTTTAGTGTGTTAAGGAAGTACGAGCGCCAGGCGGGGTGGGGATAGGTATCGACTCTAGCGCGGTAAGGGGAACGTAGTAACCATATGATTTTTTTCAATATATAGATATACATTTAACGTTGGCTAGTGGCGGCATTTATTTTTCTTTTAATTAATACACTTTAATTAGTCGGGCAAGTGTAAATGTTTTTGAATTAAATTTATCACTAATATATTTACTTTCATCCATAAGTTTTTTAAAAATATTCACCGACAGTTTTACGAGAAAAATACGGAAATGTATCAATGTTTGAAGGTTACCCCATAAGACCAATGTTAAATTGCTCAACTTTAAAGTTAATTATTTATTTAAATGATCGGGAAATCTCCTTCAAATTTTTGGAATTTGTTTAGACATATTTAAACTTTGTATTAAAAAAAAATCAAGCCTTTTATCAAAAGTTGCCTTGGTGCTCGTACTTCCTTAAAGAAAGCGTAAAAAATATTATCTTACGATCCCTTCTGTATTATGTGTAATATTTAAAAAATCTCATGCAGCTCATGTATTTTATAAATGCAAAAAATATTCCCACTTATAGTCAGTCATACCACAGCATATGTGAAAGTAGTTTTCTAATTAGGAATTAAAACCAAAAATTAGATATCTACAATAAGGACGTTCTCTAATGCAATGTGTGGAAAGATATCTTGTCTTATGGAGAAAAAAAATGGTAATTTATAAATATGTATGTTCTGACCCATTGTAAATAAATTTTAATTTTCAAAAGATCCTTTCGGGGCGCATTCATATACTACCGTGGTTTTTGTAATACTGCCAAAAACCTAAAAACTCGACTAAAAATGGTCTTGAAGATATTGCTTGAAATTTTTTTACCGTATAATGATCTCCGGATTCGATTTCATGCGATATTTCAAAAACTATACATCCAATCGTGAAATGGATTCAGTCAAAAACCATAAAAATCGCCAGAAAATCGAAAAAAAATTGTTTTGCTGTTTTTAGGTTTTCTAGGGTAATTGACGTATAGGAAAACCAAAAATAATAAGTATTTTACGATTGGATGGCTGGTTTTCGAGATATCGCTTGAAATATGTCGAAAATAATGACCTCAGGATCGGATATTAGGCGATATCTCAAAAACTACACATGCAATCGTTAAATGAATGTTATTTTTGAAATCTACAGGTCAAATTACTTTTGTCAACATAATTTAATTGTAATCAGAGACAAAATAATTTTCTCGAATTTTCATAATTTTCTTAAGGGATACCCCTTTAAAAAAATCGAAAAAATCGATATCGACTTTTTGCTTCCGATTTTAGCAAAATTATGTTCCTAGGAGTAATTTGACTTGCAGATTCCAAAAATAACATCCATTTAACGATTGGATATGTAACTTTTGAGTTATCGCCTGAAATACGATCCGGTGGTCAATTTTTCGCATAAGTGTCGGGCGATATCTCGAAAACCAGCCATCCAATCGTAAAATAAGTGTTATTTTTGGTTTTCCTAGGCGTCAATTACCCTAGAAAATCTAAAAACAGAATAACAAATTTTTTTCGATTTTTTGGCGATATTTAAGGTTTTAAGTAGAATTACAAAAACCATATTATGCAATTCTGATGCATTTATCCAACATTATTATAATTATGAATACACACTTACCTTTAACTTATTATTCAATAAATCCAGCACAACTATTATTTTATTTGATAAAATCGTATATCTACAATTGCTGGCACCACTATTTCCAATTTTGCAAGCGGCTTGCCATACATTACAAGCTGTCACCAAACTTCTGAAAAAAATATTAAATAAATTGTATAAAAGCAAACATATGTTTAAACAAAAGAATTTGTATAAGAAGGATAATGCAAAAAATAAAAATAATACATATACAACCTACATCTTTGAGGAATTTGAAAATTTTAAGAATATAAAAAGTTTATTTTTCTGCAAAAAGCTAATAAAGTTAAAATTATTTGAAAGTTAATAATTAAGTAAAAAAAATTTTCTTATAAGTGAAAAATTTGACTACTATTTTTATTCTTACTATTTATTAAAAACATTTATTTTTAACATTATTTTCTTATAAAAATTTTGCCAGAAGACTAGTAGCAGTCTATTAGTTTAATTAGCTAAACAATTTTTTTGCTTTCATTAAAACAAACAATTAATTATTTAAACTTACTTCATAGGTGGTGTTTCAGTCGTTTCATCCAATCCCAATAAAAATAATTTAGCGAGGGCAGAAAACCAACCCGAACTTTGGAAGGCAATTAGATCATTTGAAACATTTTTAATTAATAAACGATACGTTTCACCTAATATTCGATCTAATTGATTATATGTAGTAGAAGCCCAGCCTTGATTAATTAACGATAAAAATTTTTGTGCACTTTTTACTAGCGACCGTTTATTTTGATTATTGACGGATGGTGCTTTATATTCGGATTCAAAAATAGCTCCTTTCGATGTCATACGTTGTCGTATTTTCTTACATCGTTTCCTTAATATTTTCGTTCTTTCACGTGCTGCCACCAATTTCGGGTGATTTTCATCGACAGGTGCATCAACAATATGTGCTAATTCATATTGTTCTAATTGATCACCGACTAGAGATCCACTCGCCAAACGTACAGCTTCTTGATGTGAACGTCCACGTAAATGACTTAAAAGGTACACTTCGGAATTAATCTGAAATTCAAAACTTTTGTTAACGTTAATCCAAAATCTAGACATATCAATATATTTACATTTCTTTACAAAAACGAAACAATAATCTAAGAGAAAAACCGTATATAAATGAAAACCGTTACGCTAACCCGACATATATATGAAATGTTTAAAGATATATTAACTATAGTCAATTACATGACAAGGTATACAATCCAAGCCATCGGAAATTGTTTTTAGTTTTTATACTATCAGATAAGGTTGTAGGCAAATAAAAAGTTATACTAGATTTAGTCCCTAAGCTGTCGATAAAGAGTTGCACAAAAAATTATTTTAATAAATCTTTGCTAACTTTTAAAGTATTTTATTAAAGACACAGATATTTTAGATATTAAAGACACAAGTCTTTTATTAAAGACCTAAGCGTGAGATGTATAAAAAAATAGTTTACAAAATTTATGCCAAAATCGCATATTCATATTTTACTATACCATCTACCTAGAGAAAAGTACGTTAAAAACCCTCAAGTATTTGCTATAAACATGTGATTAATTGCATTTAAAAAAATCAAAAAAATTAATGTATATGAATGAATCCTTATTTGAATGAAGCAAATAAGATTTTATTAAATCAAACTAGACACTTAAGCGCCACTCATATCGAAACATTTCCATAATGTCATTAAGTTTAATATTTTAGTAGCTAATATTATCTTAAAATTGTACATTCTCGTAAAAGTAGCCTTATACGTCAATAAACTTAAAATCAATTAGTTGTTATCTTTAATTTTTTTTCAGCGGTTAAAAAAACATTATATTTAGCAATGGTTTACTGTGATTTTTTACCATTTATTTTTAAGTATTTAATGGCGTATATTTTCTGTTATAAAAGCTTAAATAATTATATTATTTTATGTACAAAAATTAAACACGAATTTACGTCACACATAATTAGATATTAAATTAATTGCATTACTTAATTACTTTGTTAATAAAGGAAACACACTTACATGCACATTGCATACCGAACACATTTTCTGTGATTCGTATGGAGTTAAAGCAGGCGTATGTGGATCATCATCATGACTACGTAAAATAGATAATTCTAATGCTTTTTGTCGAATTTGTTCGATATTCTCCTCATGCCGTCGAGCAGATTCTTTCTGTTTTTGTGATATACGTTTTTGTAATTCTCTTGTACTAGCCAATTGTTGAGCATGTAATGCTGATAATCTTTCTTCTCTTCCACGTGCTTTTTCTCTCGCTTGTTCTTGAATCTCTAATTGTCGCCTACCAACTCGTTCAGCACGTAATTTTCTTTCAGCTTGAAGACGTTCTAATCGATCATGACGTGCTTGCTCTAAAGCACGACGTCTTTCTTCGACTGCTGCACCACGAGCCGCCTGTTCTTCTATTTTTTTTCTTTGGCCTTCTCGAAGATCTTCTAATCTACCTTTCTGCTCTTTACATAGTTCCAAAAAATCATGTCGTTTATTTTGTGCTTCTAATTCTTTAATAAATGCTATTTCACGAAGTTTTTCTTCTTCATCGTGTGCTTTTCGTATAACACTTTTCAAATGTTCATTTCTATTCAATTCAGCACGTTGTAAACGATGCTCCATTCTCACACGCTTTTCTTCAATCAATTGATTTTTTGCAGCTTTAACATCTTGAACGCGTGCTAATAATGCTTGTAAACGTACAGTACGTTCTTGTTGGAGTGCTTGACGCCTTTGTTGGGCGCGTGCATGTTTCGCCTGATATCGTCTTAACGTTTCGGGAAAGGAACGTCTTCGATTGGGATTTGATAATTTTTGATGAAGTTGAAGTGCTCGCCCAGGATGCCGAGCGACTAAATCTTCCAATGCAGCTAATGTATCCATTCGCTCACCCCAAGATAAACCTATAAAAACAATAATTATTTTCAAGCTATATATATGCTATTAATAGCGTTAAATAAAATTCCAGCAAAATTACGACAGGAAACAAAACAATTCATTGAAGATTCTCCGCGCTACAATTATATTTAATTTCAAAAATGACTTAATTACATTTAAAAAATTATAACATCAATCATATGACGGGTAAAAATTAAAAATGGAATATTTTCTTACCTGCTAGAACAGGTTCATAGCGTGCTTCTAATGATAAATTATCGAATGCAGAATTTAGATCAGGAACTTCTTCATCCTCGTCTCCAACTTCACCATCAGTTTCTGTTCCATCTGTTTCAGTATCAATGTCAACAGAAGAACTTTCTAGTTCAGCTATTTCTTGAGCCAGCATAGCTTCTTCATCACTTAATTGTTGAGTTTTTCTACAATGTTCTTCTTCATCATGAATTTCACTTTTTTCAATATCGTCTCTGGACAATTTATGAACATATTGGTTTTCATTTTCAATTTTTCTCTCATTATTTTCATTATTTAACAGTTTCGATGTTCCGTTTTGCGATTTTAAACCTATTTCTTTATTTCTAGATGATAATTTTTCATTTGGTTGAGATAAACTAATTGTTAGTTGTTCTTGGGATTGTTGCTTATCTAATTTTATTTTATTATCTAATTTAGTTTTGGTCCCATTTTTTATGTCGAATTTATTATTGGCATCATTTTTAATTACAGACGGTTCTTCAGATTTGGATTTTTGATTATTTAAATATTCATTTCTACGTGTAAACGATTTTACGGAACTTTTAGTAAGAACAGTATTTGTTCGTTTTAAGTACGAGACAGATGGTTTACCTTGGGTAGTTTTTGGTCGAGGATTACTTTTTTCATCGCTTTCATCATCACTCTCTTGTAATAAAGCTAAAGCGGGTAAACTTGTAGTACCACTAACTTCATTAAAACGATTTGACCAATGTGATGATGGTCTACGATCTCCTTTACCTGTACTTTTAAACCTCGAACGAGCCTTTACTGTTAACCAACCTCCAGAAGTAACCATCCCATTCACTAATTTAGATTGAGAGTTTTCCTTTTCTTCAGCATCATTGGAAGATCTCGTTGGCGCATTTACTATGGTTTCTACTGAACTATTAATACTCTCTTTATCTGAATCTTTCATTTCTTTATTTAATTTAGAAGCAAATTCTGAAATATTTGATTTTATGGTTGATTTATTTAAATTTTGTGTAGCATTAGACTTTCTTGCATAAGTAGTTTTGGTAACTTGAACTTTTGTTGAAGATGGAACTTTAGCTGGAACAGGCCCATTTCGAATACTTATTGAAGTTCGTTGTTTAGTAAGTACTGGAGAATTATTAGTCGTTTTTATTTCACCAGAAGTTTTACTACGCAATAATGAATTATTTGGAGATTTTTTAGTCGCCTCAAACCCTCGAACATTTCGAAATGGTGGTCTAATTTGTTTGTTTGGTGACAATTTTGTATTATTAACAGCAATTGAAACTTTAGTTGTAGGTGCAGTCAACTTAGGCGCCGTACTAGTAGCAGATTTTGCAGCAGGTTTAACTGTACGAGATACAGCAAAGGAATATGCTGGTCTAGCAGATGATGAGATTGGCATTCGAGACGTTCTAGATTCAGTAGATTTTGTTGTAATTTTTGGAGGAGATACATTTGGATTCACATTACTTGTGGGTAAAATTGTTTTATCAACACTTTCTTCGTCAGTTTGACTAGCTTGACTGACTTTTTGATTCGATGTTTTTTTAACTAATTTCAAAGCTTCAATATCATCAGTAATTGTACCGACTTCTGCACTACTTACAGAAATATTCCTAAAAATTTTAACATACGTTTTCTGATCTTCCGAAGGAGATAACACAATATCTGAACTATTTTCTTTTTTTATAGTTGTTATCTGTCTTTCTTCAATAGAATCTTTCGTTTTTTCATCCATTTCCGGAATTGGTTCTGGCTGTGGAGATGTTGCAATTACACCATTTTCAATTTTCGACATTAGTTGATCTTTTTGTTTCGTTTGCGGACTAATCCGACCCTGTTTTAGTGATGGAATGGGACTAACTCTTTCACCGTGTGTTGAATTTGGTAAATTAGCCTTTCGAACTTCCCAAGCTAATGAAGTTGGCCTTTGTGGAGCAGGAGTATTTTCATATTCCCATTTTAACTTAAACCATTCAGATAATGAACGAAAATCTCTTATATAATTTTCCATAACCAAAATCGTTTCTTGACATTCTATAACACTTTCATGTGTTTCCACCGTATTGTAAATTTCATTCACCTATGAAAACATGAAAGAATGCGTTTACTATATACTATTAATCTAACGGCTTGCCTTACAATCAATTTTAGAGTAACAATTAAGTTCACCATCAAATGTACATAAGACACTTGAAAGGTCAAGTATAATAGTAATTTCAATCATTTTGATTGAATTCGAAAGTTCAAATTTCGATTTGACCGATCTCAAAAACCAAATGCTCAGTAATTTATTATTATGCAGGAAGATTTATAAAAGATGTGTAATATAAATTTGAATGTTAAATTGCTGTAAAACTGGTAAAACTTATATAAAAAAACAATATTTATTTTAAAAAAAACTTTAGTTGCATAAGAAAATTGGAGATAAATCATGTGATATCAAAAAATGGTTTGCGATAGACTTTTTAGCGCCGTATATAAACATAAACACATGAGTACACAGCCGATCAACAGCAAAATTATGTCTCTTCTAAACCAATTATCCATTAAATTGTCTCCGGAAGACAGTTTTTATACATTTGATAAGATACTAGCTTGGATTTTGCTGATTTATTTAAAGTTTTAACGTACAATATTTTTATAAAACGTATGGAGGCTAGTTTTTGTGGCTTAAATGATGTTGATAATCTACTTACCGCACGTTGTAAATTTCCAAATAAAAGAGCCCAATATCTCGCTCTCAATTCAGATCGTTTATCTCTGCCAGTGGATGCAGATCTGACAGGTCTAACACAAATTTCTGAACCAAGTTTTTTCGATATAGTTCTAGGTTCAGGTGCTCGTGGCGAATTTGGTGGTTTACGAAATATTTTACCTGAAATCATTATTGACACTCAAATATAACATAAAACAATCAGATAGTTGCCATAAAACATAACCCCACCCATAATATTTAAAATAAAATTTATTTGTGTAGGTTGTATTATAAATTGTGGAATGTACAATTCAATTATTATGGTTAACTACCTTCGTTCACTGAAACATGAAAAGCTAAGAGATTGCGGGCTTCACGTCCTTCTTCTCGTAATAAAAGTTGCATTTCTTCCATTTTTTATTAGTTTATAATAATATTTGATAATAAAAGGTAATTAACTACGTCAATTTAATTTTTTTTAAATGTTTTTATAATACATAAATATATCATGGAATCATTGTTTACAAATGTATCAAAACACATTTTAAAAGTCACTTATTTATTAGTACAAAAAGAACACATGACCTATCTCCACATGTCTTGCGTTCAAAATAATGCGCAACAGAATGAGCGCTATTTATAATTCTGAAATAATCTAATTTAAATAAAAACTCAAATTCATTTCAAAAATTTATTTTAAATTTAAAAACATTACAAAATTCTAATTTTTTTACAGTTTTCAAATTTATATAAGAAATAATACTTGAATCTCATTTAATGTATTTTATTATTATGTCTAATTTACTACAAACTACAATTTTTTACAATCAGTTCCATTGTTTTTGGTTTTTTTTATTTTATTTATCCATAAAACTTAAGCAAACATTTAAAATATTTTAAATTATCAAAGAAAATTTACAGCTTCTTAATTTAAATGTTGCAGCATTAAGATGTTAATTAAATATTGCATGAGTAATAATAATATGTCTACTCGCATGAATATTACCTACTACGTTGTAAACATTTAAGGGGAAAATGATGCTGTGGGTGGTTTCTGTTATGTCTAATTACTAGAGACAAAACTACATTATTTCTATTATAAATAATATCTATAGACTTAATTTTATTCACAAAAATTATTGAAAATAGAAAGCCCTTAACCAAAAATGATTTTATTACTAAGGTAATAATTACGTTTTCACAATGGAAATTGAAATTTTTCTTATATATAATAATTCTAAGTCATCAATTAAAATGAACAAAACATTTCCTATTTGAAAATAAGAAATAATTCTTATAGACAAATTATGTCAGTCGAGACAATCGTGTATTTAATTTTTATTCAGTCTGAACTTTGACTAATAATATTGCATATTGATTAAGGATATTGGTTTTATGTTCGTGTTTGGGCAAAGAATATCGGGTGCAAACATGCCGATCATATTTTAAAAGATTTATTTGCTTAGGAAATTTATTTTCCCGTAAAACTCTTCCACATAAATGCCAAAATTTATTTTCTACATTTCGACAATAATTTTTTTTATTTGAACGACTTATGACAGTATTGGTTTAGAATGATTATATTAAATTTAGATAGGCTTGTCTATTGTCAATATTTACGTACAACTACAGAGTAATATTCAACTTAATTCAATCATATTTAATACACCGTCATCCGTATTGTAAAGTACCTTTTTTGTTTGCCAAGTTTCCGTATTTGTAACCCAAAACCTTACGTCACAATACGGATGAATGTTTATACCAAAGACATAATGTCATATATATTTTTTTTACAAGTACCAAATACTAATCATTACTCTTTTCATTTGTATATACATTGCACATTTATAAATCACCATTCCTTCGTCGTACGTATCTATTAAAGTAATCAGGTCGCCAACATTTACATGAACCTGGTATTAAGAACCAATCGTAATAAAGACGAACTTGGAAACAACCAAGACTATCGACACCATCACAATGGGTGGGTCTTGTTGTCGAGGATGATTGTACACCAGCTTGTAAACCAGCGCGTTTGTGTAAATATTGTTGGTATGCTTGAAAATCTTGTACAGGTGGAGGTGTTGTTGCGGTTACTGGATTTCGTTGTGGTTGTCCATTTGTTTCAGCTGCACTTAAAACTGTGTCTGGGTAATAAATTTCAGCAACTAACATACTCGACCACCTTGGAGATGATAAACAACCACCATCAAGATAATGACAACGTGATTGTAAACATCTTGTAACTTCAACGGTTTGTGTGAAGTATCCTTCATATGGGATTTGAACTACATATCTCCATACTCCTTGGTAGTTTTTTGCAAATACTGGTGTTGCGTATTCAACTTTAGCTGGGCAAGGAGTTGGTGGTCCTTCATAACGTGGAACTGCAGGAGCTGGTGCTGGTTCGTCACGACGTTCGGCTGCCAAATGGACTGTCGTAGTTGGGGCACTATTGTATGATTCGCCATTAATTACTCGATATAACATACAAAGTACACCACCTTGATCGCAAAATTTTCTTGCATTACGTGATGGTTCATCGGATTTTGGTTTTTCATCTTCGATTTCTACATCGGATAAATCTCTCTTCACTCTGTCGTCTCTTTCACTATTATAAGTTGTTATACTGAAAAGTAAGCAATTTTAATTAAATAAATAAACGTATCAATTAAGAAAGAAGTTCAGGCGATTTAGTCAAATTTACTCAAATTTAGGGATTTATTATTTGAATGAAGTAAATTTCAATTTTAGGGCAACAGGGTTATCTACAATTTTTTTAACTGCAAAATCAGCAAATATCGATGCCTTGGTAATGCTAAAATAAAAACCCAGTGCAATTTGCATTCTCCAAATTCGCGACTTTTTGGTTTTCGACTCTAATAATACCCCTCTTTCGCTATTGAAAAATTTCTAAAAATTTATTTTCAAAAATATAATTCCGATACCGGGAATCGAACCCGAGCCTCCTGGGTGAAAGCCAGGTATCCTAGCCACTAGACCATATCGGATTTACATTAATTGTAAGATAATTTTGATACTAACAGATGCTGCAATGATTGAGTTGAAAGATGCAATGATTTGATCATTTGCATCATTCCTTTGCAGTTACTATTTTAAATTACATTTTATTTAACCTACAAATATTTTGTATTGTTATAATATTTATTTCACCGCTATTATACTGCGCTTTATAATAATTTTTACGCAAAAATAGCTGTGCAATATTTTATGAAATTCTTCGCGTGATTGTAGCTAAAGTAGCCTAATAGCGTAATTGATTAAGTATTCTTAAATACTTGCAAGTAATTATTATATAATTTTTAATAAAAAGCATCTTTCTACAATATTATTTAGAATGTCAACTGGTAATTGGTTTTGATGACGCGTCTTGGAAAAAATAAAAGTTGAGAGTAAATATGCTACACCTTAAGAAAAAAAGGCCAAAGGTTTTGAATTATCTATTTCTGGTGTTTTAAAATTTTGGTGCAGTAACAATTAGTTTGAATAAATCAGAGCAAATCTTTGATACGGATGTAATTAATAAAAATAATTCACTTACGTATTATGTTCCAGAGGATTTACCGCTTGAAGTTGAGCAACTTTTGGTAAAGTGTCATCCGATTTTAAAATTGGTAATGTACGACTCAAAAATCGCAATGTGTGGTTTCGTATCAATTCACTGCAAGCAAAAATAAAGTGAATCATTTTATAAATAAATTCTTGAATAAAATTAAATAAATAACTTACAATGGATATCTTGAACCTAAAACATTCTGTCCCATTGGATTTCTTGGAATTGTTCCTTTATTTAAATCTCCACATAAATTATGGGATGTAGCATATGGTGATTTCATCTCAATATCAATACAATCAACTTCCATTTGACTGTATGGAGGTGGTCGCACTTTTGGTGGCTCGGCATTTGGTGAGGCCACAAAAGCATAATATCCTTCTGGTGGCTCTTCAACATCAACACCAGTAGAAATTATTGCTATACTCAACGATACATTTAGAATTACCTGAAACAAAAGCATGTGTTATTATTAATCTCGTCTTGAGTTATCTTTGATAAAAAATTGATTTTAACTTGAATGGAATTTTAATGTAATTTAATATAGAAATAGGAGCTCACGGCACATAGTGAGGAAGTGTGATCAACTCTTCATCCGAACAAACTAAATTATCAAATATTATAAGTATGAAAAATGCGCAAATTTTTCGCGCACAAAATAATCTTTGATCAAGTGTTGTGTGTTTAATTATCATGCTTCTTGACACTTAACTAAGTTACTTGATGAATGTGATCAAGGCTTAAATTCTCGAATGAGAAAAATCATAAATTTGAATCGCCTAAAAGTAAGACGCATCAATTATTATAGACTACAGAGAAGTTTAAGTACAAACAAGTTATTAAGTAAAAAAAAAAAAAATAAAAAAAGTTTATTTCTTGAATTTTTAGTATAAAAATTAAGAGCGTTTTTATTATAAAATGGTGGAAGCGCAATGAAATAAAGAAGAACAAAGTTTTTTAGCGTTACTAAATTCTTTTTATATTATATTATGTCATAATATTGTATTGTTATTCGATTTACATATGTATGCTCAATTTCAGCTTAATCGGAAAACGGGAAGTGCTTCAAATTTAGCTAGCAAAATTTGAATACAACTAACCATTGGGACAGATGAAACTAAATAAAAGCTTGTAAAAAAAGTTTAAAACAAATAACTTTTGTTTTTTATAAACTGTTTAGATTCGCTCAAATTACAAAGCTAGGCTTATTAACACAAAGAGCACGAGCTAGAAGTACTTTAGTATACACAAATCGAAGACTAAAACTATTAAGAATGTTGCTGAATGAACCTATTGTCTCTTAAATCTTATTGCATTTGCATAATAATATTTTGAGTAATACTAGCTCTGAATATGTGGCTTGCAAAATTACCTTTGTTACGTTATATACTGAATTTGTGCGCCTAGCGCAAAATACTAATGTGGGTGAAGCACTAGTACCAGCTTTGGATTGCCCCTGTGCATTATTTTAACTCCTTTCAAATTGTATAGGTACTGTATAAAGTATATATATATGGATAAATATCCAATGCATCGTCGATTCTAGTTTGCTAATATAGAAGTTGTGTTGCATTCACACCAGATTTTGATAGACTTTGATAAGTTAAAAAAGATCGAACGATATGCCAACAAACAAACAATAATTTTTGTTCCGCATTTTATTGAATCAAACACAAAACAATACAAATCTTTTGATTGTATAATAAATTAATAAGTGTCCAACCATATATGGTATTATAAATATAAATTTCCAACTTCATTTATTATTCAGAATCAATTCAAATTCTAAGAAATCAGAAATCATTTAACAAAGTTATTTTTCTCTTCTTATCTTTTCAGAATAATTAAATGATTTTATTGATAGTTTTATTATATGTTTCCATCTATCTATTATATTCCCTTGCGGCCATTTCAAATTGAGTACCTAAGTGCAGTTGACTTCGCTAAAAACGATTGCATTAAGATTGTGTCGTTTGGTCGTTAATAAATTCTAGTTATTTGATATTATTTATTGAGTATATATATTTTATTGAATATAAAAACAAAGAGAAATTGTCGGAAACTCATCTATGGTATGCTTTATTCGGCAATATATTGTGTGTACCATGTTTCATGTACCATGCAACCGAACCAAGTTATGTATAGTTCAGACAGCACACCTGTTAACGGGATATCAAGTCCACTAATCCACGATTCATATACATAATTTACATACGTTTATAATATATTCTGACCTAACTAAACATCGTTATGTTTAACTCTTCATATGCATAAAAAATAATATAATTTATTGTTTATAATAGATTTCAATGTTTGTGAGATATATTTATAGACGTTTTGCAAGCAGATTGATGTAAAAAGATGTTCTAGAGGTCTGATGTCCAATGATTCGCACAAGTAAAATTTTTGTATAGATTGTAATATAATCACATAAGTAGTACATTTTCGTCAGTCCGTCCATCTATCCGGCATCAAGATAATTCCAAAACGAAAAGGCATAGCGAGTTAAAATTGGTCACGTTTTCTAGACATAAAAAGTGACTTCGTAAATGGGCAAAATCTGGAAATTGGGTCCGATGGACCCATGACCCAATCCTTAACTACTTTGGCTTAAACCATTTTTCCACAAACAGTTTCCACTATTGCAGCTCAAATTTATGTAATAAACACCTTAATATTTAATTGCAATACGTATTTTTATATATGTATTTATAACTGCCTGGACTGTGTATTTAGAGTATTTTATGATAATCAATAAAAATAGTTCAAACTTTGATACTTAATTATATATCGAGTATCTAAATAATTTACTAAGTTAGTTGATATTTCACTTGTTTTTTTTTTTTTAACTGAAGATGCAATTGAAAAGTATCACCAAATTAAATTGGTTAAAGCTCGGAAAAAAGAGTTATTGTTGAAATTTTATATATTTTTTCACCTGGGGCCACTTTTATTCATTCCTGCAAGACTGCACAAAATCAATTAATACTTAACTTCTACTCCCAAATACAATCAACCATGTAAACTCAAAATGATTAATAATTGTAGAAAATACTTATATGATTGTGTATGATGTACTTACCAAATTAGAGGTCATTCTGATTCTAGTTTTTAGCCCCAAGGAGATTCTTAAGATATACCAAACAAACAACATACGTATGTTATGTATGTTTTTAAAAAAAAAAAATAACTTTTTGTAGATATTATTTTTTATTAAATAACAAATGTCTTGATTATAATTAGGAATAAAATTTATATGAAGTACCGCTGATTGAGCTCATTTTAAGGAATTATATTTGTATAAAACTATACAAGATAATTAGTGACTTAGATTATAAATAATACTTAGATTACGCAAGAATGCATTTCATTATTCTTATTATTCATATTATTAGAGATGAAATGTGTGAAATTATATGGTAGATAAGATCAATTAAATTATTGAAAATAAATTTGTTATAATTTAAGGTTAGTTGGCCATAGTTATTTTATAGATTCAGCTAAATATTATATTTAAGGCCTGGGGCATATTGCGGCACATGTGGCACAGCGCGCGCGAGTGACAAAACAAGATTGCGCCACACGCTTCGGGTTGGGGAACGCATTTCTCGCAATTCTCTCGCCCAGTAGACACGTGTTTTTGTGTATTTTGTGTTTTGTTTATTAGTCATTTATTGGTAGACCCATGAAACGTGTAACGCGTGTCTCGGGTGCCGTGTCGTCAATTTGCGCTGACCCATTCATTTATGTATGTTACACGGAATAGTGTCGTATCGCATGCGCCACATACGTCAGGACTTTAAATATTTCCATTACGAAAAAGTGGTTTGTCAGAATGTTATTGAAAAATGTAGATGTGGAAACCGTACGCTGAATTATAGTCCTAATTTTTAAAAACAAAATTTAAATTTAATAATTGGGTCGACCTTTACTGAAAATTATCTAATTTTGAGCATGAAATTGGATACTTTCCAATATTCCATTGATTACTATCAGAAGAATAAAGTATTGTAATTTACATAATTTGAGAATGACACTAAATACGTAGCGTGGCACAGCTATGATGTGTTTGTTGTATAATAATATGTATTATAACTATTATAACATTACAAAATTTTAATACATATTAATTAGCAGTATTTTAGTTGAGATTATGACAACTCTAAACAGTTTATGAAAAATATGTTTCAAACAAAAGTTGTTTGTTGTTAGGAAACAAACATTTATTTTTATTGGTAGTTTTCTTCTATTTCTTATATTCATAAATTTGAGTCAATGTTGCTCGTAAAAAAATATAAAACCACTTTTTGGTTTTAAAATACACCACTAAAATTTCAGGTCGCTATGGGCTTAGGTTTTTGAGTTACTATGGCGTTGAATAGACAGGCTTATTATATAATTCTACGGTTACCTATCCCAATATTTTGCTTTCAATATTTGCAAGCGTTACGAACTAAATTTAATGTGCCTTCATATATTTATAATAAATTTTCGTATCTCTTGGCATACGGAAAATTGCGTTAACATATATCTATATGGCATATTACAATTTGCAATTTGTATTATACGTTCACATGCATGCATTTGAATGTATTAGTGTAACATATTTATATGTATGTGTGTATGTAAATTGTAATATTCTATGATATAGATATATTTCAGCATTGTTTTTCGTATGCCAGGCGATACGATAAATGAGCTGGATATGTCAGGTATACAAATGAATCTGTGAATTGTTGATTTATTTCTAATATCCATAGTAGTAATTATCTTTGAGAATTTATTAGGTAAGATTTCAATATCGAAAAAAGTATTTCTTATATCTAGTGTCTAGGTGTCACCTGGCTTATATCTAGGTGGACTATATATAGAGGTAATATTGAATTAGAGAAAAAAATATGTTTTTTTTTTGTGTGTATATATTAAACTCTCATATCTTTTATACAAGAAATATAATTAACGGGACTTGCTTATAATACCTATAATACAATAATTTTTTATAGTATTATATACACATTTGTCCTTAACCTACTACTTTAAAACAAACTATAAAAATAAAAAATTATTAACCTTGACAATAACCCAGAATAACACTGAACTAAAAAATATTTAAAATATTTTAATATTTCCTTATTTATAAACGTTTATATTATATGAGTTTTATAGATAAATATTATTTGATTTTATGTGTAATGTTAATAATTTGTTATCTAAAATCGCAAGACATTATAAATTTTATTAACTGTATGTAGGTGTTATATGTTAAATCCATATACAGGATGTACGTGAAGTACCGCACGTTATTTTTTGTACAGATAGAGAATAAATTTCTGAGACAGAAAGTTCTTGATCTGAACCAAAGGTAATTAAATAATTAAAAAAAAATTATCATTGTAAAATTGGTTTTCATTTTTAATAATTGTTCGATTTATTTTTGTTGATTTCCTGAAAATTTAATAGGAAAACCATTTATCAGTTGATCAGTACTTCAAGAACTTGTTTAATAATATGCAATATGAGGAGTCTGTCTGACTCAAGATAATAAAGTGTTATTTTTCCTAATTAATTTGTGAATAAAATTAAATATTATTTTAACGCTTTCTTCCAAGAAACCGTTTAATTGGATTCACTCCAAGTTAGCAGATGATGTATCAATGAAATTAAGCAATTTCAATTTTGTTCTTGTAGATGTATTGCAAGTTATCCAATTTCAAGCGAGGCTGATTACAATGATCCTTAAGAGAGGGTATAATAATCACATAGTAATGCAAAACCACAAATTTACAGAAATAGAGTATTAAATTAGACATTTTTTCATAATTATAATAAAAACAAAACATATTGTTTGTTCAATGATTCATAAAATAATTAGTTTTCATTTTTATTATATTAAAATTATAGTCGTTAATTTTAATTGTTATTTCACCTTATTTTATAACTAATAGACCATAAATGGATAAACAAAACACTTTTTAATATAATAAATAAATAAATAACTATTTGTGGATATGATATCCGTTATATTTATTGAGTTTATGGTTAAACCGTTACGGAAAATTAAATCTAATCGATTCTTTAATTTATTTTACAAAAACAATATAAAATATAATAGTAACAATAAAGATTCATTAATTTATGTCTTATGAAAATTATAAAAACAAAAAGTGTTAATTGTGAGAACTTTCTTTTGAATCATATTATTAAGAATTATTTATAGATCGGCCATAGCATGTATTGAAAATTTCGCCCATCTTCATATTATAATTAAGAAAAGGTTGTTCAAAATTGGTTAGCATTGAAAAATTTTGTTATTTTAAATTTTTTTAAAATCTCTATTCTATTCAAATAAAAAAAAAAAACGCACCGACCTGAATCTTTCATGTTTATTTAAACTGACCTGTTCCTTGCGTGTTTATTTAAAATTACGAAAAACACGATAAATTTATGATGTTTTAATGTTTTAAGATCATTATCTGATTTATTTATCATTTTAAACTGAATAAATTATAAAATACACCATAAAAATAGTGAATTTTGTAATTTTTCAAGTTTAAAATGAAAGTTTCACTTAAACAAATAAAATTAAAGCTAATAATGACCCTTAATTAAACACCATAAAAATAGTATATTTTGTAATTTTAATTAAACATGGAAGAAACATCTGCTCGGTGGTTTTTTTATTTTTTATTTAACTATATTAAACACAATTTTTTACACTAAAATTTTCATTTGCTTTTAATATAATTCGAAAATTTTTTATCTATGGCATTCTTTGCATAATTTAGTGATTTTGACATGAATTGAAAATTTGAGTTTTTTTGAGAATGACAAAAACTACGTATTGAACCTATTATAAATAATTTATCCTAATAATGCACTATGCTTTATCGATAAAATAAATTTTATATTACAATCTAGATATTTTATGCTAAATTTAATTCACAATTCGTAATCAACGACTTTGATAATCCCGATTTTGACTGAATCTAAAAATGTATTAAAAATTGCATTCAAGTACCTAAAGGCAATAAATGTGAGTAAATTTCATTAAACTGTTTTTATAAAATATTGCCGAAAACCACACAGCAGTTGGCTTATTTAAATCGCTTATAACACCAAAACGAAATATTTTTCTACAAATTCAAATGAGTATAAAAATTTTCATCTATACTACAATATTATACAGAGAAAACATTTGTATTTTTGTACATAACTTAATAAACTTAAAAACTACTGGACCGATTTGAAAAATTCTTTCACCGTTGGGAAGCTGCACTATCTCCAGGTAACATAGTTTACTTTTTATGCATGTATTCCCACAGGTACGGGAACTATGCGGAGGTGAAACCGCGTGACGTTCACTAGTTTCTTATTACGAATGAAATCACTTAAAATTATTTGTCTTATTTAATTAAAATTAATAGATATTTGTTTTATACAGTTTAATTTTCTTGCATGGTTGAATTATATAATATAAAAATAGATATAAAATTAATATGTAATATCTAGCTTGATTACCTAACAAGGTTACTAGGTAATTTAAAAAATTTTATTGTATAACAGAGATCTGGGTTTTATGATAATAACTTTAATAAAATTATAAAAAAAACATTACTCACATATTCATTTTTAATTTTTTTAAACTATTTGTCTAGTAATAGCAGCATGTGTGTGTGTGCCATTAATTTTAATATTATAAATAATTAAAATTTTCGTAAACAAATTTGAACTTTTGACCTTAGTTCTTCTAATTAAAAGAAAGTGATGATAATTTATTAGGTATAATTAAATTAATTAAATCTTATAATTTTGATTATTTTTATGCGTATATTATCAAATTATTTATTAAAATTTTTACATAAAACTAGCTGTTACTCGTTTAGTTCTCAGGGCAGATTTTACTTGCTTCATAGACATTAATTAAAATGAAACAAAATAGACGTATAAAACTGTGTAATACGTTAACATAGTTATCTGTCCACGGCACTGCATACACAGATCCCTTAACACTAAAAATTTTGATCTATTTGCACAAGAACTTCGCGATAGATCGATCTTCTCATCTTTACGTTTCTTGGTCACTCCAAATCCAAATTTATCGTTATTAGAGAGTTATCTATGTGTATTTCAACTTGATTCCCTCGAGAGCTAATAATGATATCGAGACGTGGAACCATTATCATTCGATGCGTAATTACGTAACTGAAAACTGATGGACTTCAGCACAAGCCGGTTATGTTTTTTTAAAGAAAAAAAAACCAATATTCGTAATAATAAGCAAATTAGTGATATTTTATCCTCCTTATTGGAAAGTTCGTCATGTGGACCATGCGGGTCGCACTTAAACTAATTGTTTTCAATTTGAATTATTCCGAGTCATCGACTGAAATGTTCTGAGGTTGCAAGTTCGGTTCCTGCCTAAGTCACATTAATTATTTATGTGTATAGAACGGTATAGTGCAAGTTTGGATAAAGTAGGTGCACTCACTCTCAGGCTATTTGAATTTACAAATTGGCTATTTGAATTTACATCCGACGCTGGTAACAAATGATTTTTCTTTTGATTTTTGTGAAAAAATACTCAAGAAAATTTAAAATATTTCCTGTTATTCCTCACTGTTATTCCAAGGTCCATTTTTCAAAATGACTGCAGTTGTTTGCTAGGTTTATGGTTAACAGTTCCCAAAGCATTGCAATTAGTCAAAGTTTATAGACAAATCAAATTTAGAAGGCTATTGACATTTTGATCAGGAAAAATACTTCTAAAACTATAATAATACAATCAAAAATTTATGCAATTACGGTACACAATTGTGTGTCGCCAACTAATTAAAATAATCCTTCAAAGAAGAATCTATCCTTCAAGGAAAAAAAACAGATTTATTTAATTTCATCCTTATATGCAATAATATATTTTGTACTATGTATATATTATTATAACGTTTTATAGATAATATGTATTTGTGTCAAAAGAAATATAACTGTTAAAAAAATGACTAACTAACACTCGCATGACATTCGTATGCATAATGAGACTTCATTTATTATTATGTTCAAACACGAATCCTTATTTGTAACTAGATATATATATATATATAATTTAATTATTTTGTTTTATTTCATGTAATTTAATTATTTTGCTGTGTTTTAAATGCGCTCAGTTTTTTTTACAAACCAAAAGACGGTTAAAAATAAAGTAAGTGGCTACCCATAAAAAAATAATTATAAATTTTGAAATATGTTTTCTATTTAATCGAGTTATAATTTACATTTAAAAGTTAAGTAAATAAAGTGCAGTGGATATTTTTAAATTTAATGAAATTTGGATTTAAAGATGATAATATAAACACAAGACTCAAATTTATGTCAGTTACACTTAATTTTATTTCAAAATAAGTGAAAATAACAACAAACAGTATTAATAGTTTAAATATAGTAGAGTAATAATGTATGAATAATTTGTATTATAAAAGATACAATATACACAGTTATGTAGAATATTTTAGTAATATAGTGTATATTGCAAATTAGGTGGTTTTGAGCAAATCAAATGAAAAAATGTTTCAAATAAAAGGAATCTAATGGACTTAAACGATTTTGATCAATTTTGAATTTAAACTCGTTTTTTTAGTTTAAAAACATACTATTACGAAATTCCAGCACACAATTTTGTTAGCATTATTTTTAATCATTACAAAGCTTAGACTAAACGGAATATACCCTAATAGGTTTCATATAGAAACGAAAACAAAATGTGTTTCTTTATTATACAATGTAGTTTTCTTACTCAAAGATCCAAGAAATTTCTTTTGTTTTTAAGAAAATAACGCAAAAAAAAATCTTGAGAAATTTGTCCAAAATTTTAATTTTTTTTACATCCTTTTACCTTTAGTATTTTCTAGTATTAGAAATTTTAGACAAAATTTAATATACCCTGGCATATTCTCTATACGACGAGTATAAAAAAGTAAAGAAAAACAAATAAATAAACGAACTATACTTCAACGCACTTTACATCCCATTTGTAACTTCCCAGATTTGGATATATCTTTACGTTTCAAGATCACTAGAATCCAAATCCAACGTTATTAGAGAGATATCAGTTCTTTGGACGTACGTTCTAAAATTTTAGAGATTATCTCCCGAAAAATGATATCGACTACTTTTACTCGACGCGTAATTACGTAAATTAAAATTGAATGAATTTTCAACAAAATCTATCTAGCCGTTTATTGTTATCGATAAAAAATCCAAAAAAGGAAAAAAAATACCCACATTCATGAAAATAAACGAAGTATTGTTTTTATGTCCTTCTCATGTGGAAGTTCGTTTTATGAACTATGCAGGTCACACCAAGACCACTTGTTTCAAAATAAAATCAACCCAATAATTTAAAAAACTTATTTCAACTTTATTTAAATATTTTAATCAAATATTCTCCAAGTAGCAGTATGAAGGTTTTCTTTAGTGTTTTAAATAAACAGTTCTTTTTTTTCTGCTTAACAACTTTTTTATAATTAGTTAAATAACTTTGTTATCTAAATAAAATAAAATTATATAAATTTTCGTCTGTATTAAAAAATTTTTTAACGGAAAAAATTGTTTTAAATTAAGTAAATTTATAGAATAAATCTTTGATATATGTATTAAAAAATTGGAGACAAGTAAGAAATAAAATTTTCAATAAAATCACAATAATTAAAATTATTTTCTTAAAAATTAAATTTTACTCACCAATAAAAATATGAACGATCTTTTATTATGATCCATAACAAAAACAAAATTTTAATTAAACAAAAAAAATTGTATATTATTTTGAAAAAAGTTGACGTTAATTGATAAAATATATTTAATAATAATAATATTGTTTAACTACAAACTTCTTATAACAGTTTTGTTGTAAACAAGTTAAGTTAAGAACTGACAGTGTCTCTCGATGACGATGTTGCAGGTGCCTCCCGATGCAGGAATAACGGGATCTCCATGCTTGAGTGATATGGAAGAGACAGTATAATTATTTAATATTATATGTTTGTAGTATATCATAGGTACCTATACATATAGGAAGGTATATTTAACTCCAATTATATACATATGATTTTACGAAATGTCTATTTACATGTTAACCGGTAACCATATTTACACGTCAATAGCATCCGAAGTACAATTGTCAAACTGGGACAGAATTTTGATACTGGCGCTTTCATATCTATAGCGTTGGAGATAAATTGTTAAAAAAACTCAGTAGTATATTTTGTATATCACGTTTAAGTTAAAATTGAAACAAATTGAGATTAATCTCTACAGTGATTGAGATAAATTGTTTAAAAATCTAACAAATATATAAAGGCTGGACTTTATGAGATCGGGACAATAACAAGGCTTTAATAAATTGACCCTCTTTTTATATTTGACATACATAATATATCGGAGTATATTATTTTTAGCCAAAAGTTTATAACGCAACCAAATATTGATCGCAAAAACAAAATTTTGGTATAGATTCATAGAAACGCCTAATTAGTCCATTTCCGACTGTCCGTCCGTCCGTAATCACGATAACTCAAAAACAAAAAGAGATAACGAGCTGAAATTTTGGTGACGTATTCTAAACATAAAAAATGAGTTTAAGTTCGTGAATGAGCAAAATCTATCTATTGTGTCCAATGGATCCTTAATCCCAACTTTTAATCTATCTAAGATAGAAGAAAAATTCAGTTAAAAAAATGTTTATTATTTTGAAACAAACTACTTTTGTTTGAAAAATTGTTTCGAAAAATGTCCATAATTTTAGCTGAAATTTGGCTAATAAATACATATAGGTAATAATAATACATATTCTTATTTTACATGTATACATATATAACTGTAAAGACTGGATATTTATTGTATTTTATGAATGCTAATTAAAAATGTTCAATCAAATGTCAAGTACCTAAACAGTTAACTCTGTTAGTTGTTATCTTCACTTGTTTAAAAATTAACTTAACGATTTCTTTAACGTGTTAAGCATAATAAACGTTAACGTGTAAATAACAACAATCGTAGATTTTATCGTTATGAATTTAAAAATATTTCATGTACGCAAACTGTATTAGTTATCATATATTTTAAATAAATCAATTCTATTTATTATATATTTTCTTTAATGATTTTCCTTATACAAACTTACAATTTCTAAGAAATTCAAAGACAAAACTTATCGATTTAATCTTTTTTCTAGAAAACTTACAAATTTATTTTCAATAAGCTTCAATTCTTCATTTTTTTTAAACTGATTCTCCAATCAGAATAAATCGTTTATATATATTTTAAACTTCCGTTTAAATAACAAAAAATTAAGAGGAGAAGGTAACATTGATTTTTATACTCGACATATATAGAATATGTCAGAGTATTTTAGTTTTAGTTTAGTTTTAGTATTAAAATTTTGGTATATGTGTTCATAGACTCACCTGATTAGTCCATTTCCTTTGTTCCTCCGACCGACTGTTATCAAAAAAACTTAAAAATGAAAATAGGAAACGAATTAAAATTTTGGTGGTGTATTCTAGACTTAAGAGGTAAGATCAAGTTTGTGAATGAGAAAAATCGGTGCATTGCGTTCTATGGAGCCATGATCCAACATTTGAAACATAGAAGAAAAATTCAAATTATTTTATTTTATACAAATAACTTTCCTTTGAAACGAAAAAATGCATAATGTTTTTGGATTCTTCACAATTACAGAAATCAAAGACATAATTGGGCCAGATAAAATGCGGCGCCTTTTTTGGTATACGAAAGTGATTTTAAAAATATTAAATTTAAAGTTTTTCAAAATCAAATAATAAGTCAAATTTTGTAACTTATCATAAGATTACGACAAGCAGTATTTGGGAAAAAATTTTATGAATGTTTTCGTATTAAATAGTGCACGCCCCATAAAATAGTGCACGCGCATAAAACTATTACCCGAGTATCCAAACTATTAGCTCTGTTAGTTGTTATCTTCATTTGTTAATGTTTTAATTTCAAAAAAAAATAAAAAATAAATTCAATGATATTAGAAAGTCAATCAAAACTCACCTAATTTTGACTTGAGTAATTTGAGCGAAAAGGGAATGCTAGAGATGCCAAAAAGTAGCGGGAAATAAATATATATTGAAAATATATATTTAAGAAATATATATTTAAAAAACGATAAACTATGCGAATCGAATAGAAATGAACTTAGTTTCGTGATATCGAAAAGAGTTTACTTTTAGTTTATGATTGAAATTTCCCATATTTTATTTGCTATTTATTTCTAGTACTATGATCATTTTATTTTTACCAAAATATAATATGTTTGTTTAAAGATTACATTACCGTGATTTAGCTTCCTATTAAATCCGGTACCAAACTCGGTAATACCCTTTTAAAATGCTTTCTGAATAACATACTTTTTGGACGAATATTCTTTTCAAAGAAATTTAGCTATTGGTTTTATACTTTAGCTGTTGTATTTTTGTATTTTAACTATTTAACTAGATAATAAAAAAATGCTTGAACTAATGCATGATGTATTTACAAAATTTTGATCTTAGCGTTGAATAGAGTGGAAACGGAAAAACTTATTTCCCTTGTGAGTGAAAATTGAAAGAAATGCAATATATAGGATAAATCCAGGAGAGACGCTATAAAAAGACTAGATGTGTACACATAAAAACATTTTCTATTGGAAACCCGATAATCGGTGTTTAATTCCTTTTTTAGTTTGCACATGCTGCTAGTAGCCTACGTTAGAAGTAAAAAAAGCGTAAAATATTATCTACTTATCCGAAAATAATTGGACTGGCCATCTCTCCTGTACGGACATCTACTTCGGACTTACCCCGTTAAGTTAGAGTTTGTAATTATTACAGATGGCTCTCTTTTTGTTCGTATTCCAGATATAAAGATAGAAATTTTAAATTTATTAATTCATAATCGTGAATTCATTAGCCTTACGCAGTATCTGCGTGACGAACTTATTTTTTCATTGATGAGGACACTCACATCTTCAATAAATATGTAATAATTTTTCTAATATCGCTGTATATGTCTGTATTAAACCAGTATAATAAGTAACAAATAGCATCTCATTGTGACTAATTATGTGATTATTATTCAAGTGAAAATAATTTTATTTTAATTGTTCATAACTAGCGGATTCAATATTTTAACTAAAGGTGTTTTCCTATTTTTATCCCCGTATCTAGAAAGTGTATATTTTTAGGAATATTTACTATTAAAATTTAATTTAAAATGGGTTTGAGAAATGAACAATTACGTGCATGCATTTTTATGGAAGATAGATCTCATTTTGAAAAAATTTATTTTACCAATTTTAGTATACAAAACAATCCAAAAACTATGTACAAAGGATCAAGAAAAATAACGGTTTTAAATAAAGAAAGAAATTGGCTATATTCAAATCTCTGTATGACCAACAGTCACTGAACAATAACCATTCAAATTTTGCCATTCTTTCAGTAAATTTTTTGTTTATTTGCAGCAAAACAATGAACTATTTCAAAATAATTTTCAAAAATATTTGTATTGGTACAAACAAAGTTCATTATATTAATTTTTTGATATTGTATATTTTGTTACTAAGTGTTGTAAGT
Organism: Chrysopa pallens; assembly: GCA_020423425.1. Taxonomy (NCBI): domain Eukaryota; kingdom Metazoa; phylum Arthropoda; class Insecta; order Neuroptera; family Chrysopidae; genus Chrysopa; species Chrysopa pallens. The sequence goes on from CM035594.1 coordinate 41,754,440, forward strand.
TTATAGTCCAATAAATTGGGGGTTTACCTTACTAACGGTCCGGTAGTTCTAAATTTTTAATATATTGTAAGTGTTTAAAATATAAAATGCACAAGTTTTTCCCCTCCAAACCAACCATCAAAATAAAAAATTAAAAATGGCTTTTTTTTCAGATTTTTGTTTGTATCTTCGTTTCGGGGCCGTTTATACACAAAAGTACTCCATACAATGTTGTAGAAAATTAAATTTACTATAATTTACATTTTTAATTTTGTTACTAGGACTACTAGTTACGGACATATAAACTTTTTGAAGAAATTTAAAAAAAACTCGCATTTTTCGAAACTTTTCCCTAAAATCTGAAGAATTGCCGACTTCTAGCCACCCTTATCTAGTATTTAAACATATAAATTATTCAAGGTATATGTAAGTATTTATCAGTGTAATCTGCTGTTAAACATTAAAAACACCGCAGTCGTGTTGGGATGCATCAAAAAGAGATTTTTAATAATTTGTATACAAACGGGAATTTTGTCATGTCAAAATGTATTCTTAAAATATAAATTCAGGTCACTAACTTATACAGGTGGTTTTATAATACTCGTATTGTTACATATAATAAATCAATTTCTTGTATTTTTTTTTTATCAAGGAAAGTGTATTTTAATCGGCTTAATGTTTGAATGAAATAATTATTCAATTGTTGTGAAATCAAATTCATAACTAAACTGTTTCGGTTTTTTTGTTTGTTTTCTTTTGTGTACCAATAAAGAGCAGTTTTTTTAAGTTTTTAGAATTTTTTTCATAAACATTAAAGTTTTATAGATCCTCTTACGTCTTCAAGAGTTCGATTTGTATACTTTTGTTTGATGGAAGTAACGTTTTGATTTTTTAATGTATTGTTTTTGAATGTATAGTTTTGATATTGATGGTCGGTAACTATAAATTTGAACAATAATATTTCTAATATAAGTAGAAAAAAACTTAGTAGTTCAATGTCTATTATGCAATTTTTTATATTGTTAATTTAGTTCATGTAATGATAAGAAATTGGAATACCGCTAACTTTGAAAAAAGTGTTAATATAGGTAGGTAGGTATATTGTATTGTAATAGTATTTATTTTAATAGTAATATGCTGTGGTGTTGTACCAAATTCACTCAATCATAGCTTACTTAATAAGCGGGAGAACATGGAAAAGTGGTGGAACAACACCGATTTAAAAAAATTCTTGTTTGTACATGTTCTTTAGATTTCCAGGAACATTCATTACCACTAACTTTGCGCTCACTATGAAAATTGAGAAAATTCGGATAGTTTTTCCACCCCAGATAATAGCAGCTTTAAAAACATTTATAAAATTTCACCACGAAAATCATCTCTCGGGGGTTTTTAGGTCTCTGATCACGAATATGAGGTCAAAAAGCAATTGAGAATGATTTCGACCCCATTGACCCACCCAGTGGATTTTTGATATATGGTTCATGATCAGTGAGCCAGAAAACTGCTGAGAGACGACATTTCGAATTAAAAAAATATCCGTATCATTTCTAGGGCCCCTAAAACCCCAATAGGCTATTTTTAAGGTGAAATTTTGAATTTACAATATATTTTATCTCTATCACTTCTAGGAATTTTAAATTTTGTTGAAACCATTCTTGGTTGCTTTTTGAACTCCGATTCGTGATCAACGACCCCAAAACTCTCCTAAAGATGATTTTTCGTGGTGAAATTTTAAAATTTTTAAATGCTTTTATCACAAATAATATTACTATTTTGGATGTTAATATTCTAACAATTTTCATAGTGAGGCAGAGGTTAGTGGTGATGAATCTGGCTTATTTACCGTATTATCAGTATAGATTTTTAAATCCAGTTGATTATGGTCATATTTCATGGTATATTACTCAGTTGTACTTTTAGTTTTTAGTTCTGTAGCCAAAAAAAAAAGGAAAATAGAACGCTTATAATATCGTTATGTTCGCCCACCTGCCTACGTGTTATGTTTATTAGTTCTGTTATTTTTACAAAGATGTATGGAGTGTTTGTAATATGTAGTATATATAGAGGTAGTTTTATACCTACCATGTGTTATAAAGAAGTATCAATCCACATTTATATTATTTTTCTTTACGTATGTTTAATCAATCAAGAACGTAGTCGAATTGTCTGTCATAGTAATACACTGTCATATTGTTCGGCATATCCATTGGCGTAGGAAAAGATTAATTATGTGACTATCGATTAAGAAAGCGTTAATACATCACCAAAATGGTATACAGGATTATTTTACAGGCTTTAAAAATGTGCAAATTTTAATATAATTTTATGGCCAGAGATGGTGTTTATTTTGCAAAAATATTTATTTTTTGTGACTTTTTATCAAGAAATCAATATTTTGAAGCACTTTTTTAAACATGGTAATCGACTCTATTTGAATTGAGGCGAATCTAAACAATTTCTAAAATACTGTTTTAAACAAAAGTTGTTTTTTCATGAATTCATGGAATATAATTGTTAAATTTTGGCAATTCACAGACTTAAATTCACTTTTTAGGTCTAGAATACACCTTCAAAATTCCATTTCGCTATTTCTTTTCGTTTTGGAATTCTTGCGATGAAGAGCTGACAATATTCTGTTAGTGCCTGCAATATTTTCTCGAGTTACAAACTTTAGACTAAAATTTTAAATATCCTCATATCTTTTTCAACTTGTAGTGTATGAAAAATGAATTAACACCAATGAATGTTGTTATAATGATATAAAAAAAAGTACATTAACCGTAAGATTACTACAATAACATGTATACTACAACAAAATGGGAATGTATGGAATGCCGTTGTGTTTTGTCACGTGTTGTTGAATTCTCTTTACTCTGTTCAATTAATGTGTGTGTGTAAATAAAATAATAAAGATAATAAATAATTATAAGCTAATCAGTACCTACTTACCTACTGAAATAGTATTGTTTTTAATAAAATTATAAATAAATATTCATGCAGTAATTTGATTCTTATTATGTCATTACCAAGAAAAAAAAAAAAAAAAATATTATTTTAATGAAAAATATAATATGTGCACATATTTTGTTTAATTATAGCGAAATTTGGAATCAAATCTTTCATGAAAGTATATAATTTTGTATACCCAAAAAATATAAAAAATAAGAAGAAAATTTGTATAGCACCCCTTCACCCTGTTTCCCCACTGTATATTCAAAGATCTGAGAAACGTTGAACTATCAGGAAATTTTAAATTATAAAATATCAGGATATTTCAAATAAATCGTCTTTTATTAAAAGCATTGAATTCAAATTTACGAGATTTTTACATTTAGACGTAGGAAAAATATATTGTATCCGCGTTACCCGACAGAGTGGGACAAAGTGTATAATTGATGTTTCTAAATTGATTATTTCTGTGTTTATTTTAAAATTTTCCTTAGCTTAAATGCTTTACCCGAACTTCATCTACAGCTATATCCGTATTTTATAAACTAATTCAATATCTTCTAGAATCACAAATTTGAGACTAAATTTAATATACCTTCGTACATCCACATGTATGTCGAAAATAAAAATAAATATACATATATAAAGTAAATGAATTAATTGTATTTTTTTTTTTTATAAAATAATATTGCATTTATTTATAGAAATGCATTAAACGTTTTTTTGTTAGTAAACTTGATTTACTTTCTATTTACTATATACGTAATATAGGAAAATTAATTCATTGTATTGGGGTCAAAAATTCGCTTCAAAGATTCTTCTAGAAAAAAAATCATATTTTATATTACCTATCTCAATTTTTTTTAATTTTCATCATAATCTCCGTTAGTTTAATACACACTGATGGAAGTTCTTCCAATTTTTTGTATACTGTTATATCAATTCAAGGATGTTGAATTCGTATACGTAAACACTTGTGTATTTCTGTAACAAGATTACTATTTTTTTCTTCAGATGGCGACGATTTTCTTTAATTATCAGGATAATATTATGATTTATAAAAGCTGCCGGATTGTGAATAATTGGTTTTTGAACCTGGAAAAATGTAATTCTTGAGATATATGTATTACAATCTATCGAATTAGCGAGGATGTATAAAAATAATTCTTCGAGTCAATTGTCTTTGTATCTCGGCTCCTTAATTATAAAAATTCTCTCCTTTTGTATTCAACTTTTGAGATTAAGTGTATTTCAATAAGGTATATTATGAATATTGAGATAAAAATATTGACGTTCAGTGAACTTTTAATACAAAAATGACATCATTTGCAATTTTACAGTATTATAATGTCCTTGAATAAAAAAAATATCTCCAAATAAATAAATACTAAAGTCACAGACGTTCATAGAGTGACGTACAATTTAACAGTCATAATTAATACAATTTAACTGTCATAATGATAATTAGTGAAATGTGAAAAATGTCGTTAGTACTTCAAGTAATATCCAAATGAAATACGCAACAAAGATTTCTAAATAAAATTGTATATTAAAAAAATAATTTAAAATATATAAAGGGTATTTAAAATGGAGAAAAAACTGGATCTTAAAACTGAACTTTATTTCTTCAAATTTTTGTAGTTTTTTGGATCAGTAAAATTGAGCGAAAAATGAAAAAAAAAAAAAAAAAACTTTAAATAAAAAAATTTTTTTATAATGAGAAACACGGTTCACTCCAGAAAACTATTCTAAAGAACGTATACCGTATGACAATCTTACAAAAAGTTCCAAAACTGCCTTTGGTCTGCTTGCAATCTAAGGCCCACTGTACAGCATTATTCGCATATTATATATTATTCTATTAAACCCAAATCCAATACAAACACCACCATTGCCTTATCATTCACGTTTTGGTAGACAATTACTGCTTTCATTTTGAAAATCGAAATGAAAAATTAGTTTATGAATGATAATCTATTTAAAAAAAAAAAAGATTTAAATTATAAAAAATAAAAACGCTACACCACTGCTTCATCAATAAATTTCTTACACAAAAATATTACTTTCAAACCGAAAAACGAAATTAAATATTGTATATTTTTACATTTTAAGATCCTAAAAATTTTTTAAAAAATGTATGTAAAAATTGTTACTCAGGGTTAAAAATCCTATAATTGATTTTCGTAAATTGAACTTGTTCCGTTTGGCATAGATAGCTTATCAAACAAATTATTTTTTCAACGAAACCATTAATCAATGTAATAGGGTAGTTTTTTATTCCTGCAAAAATATTGTCTGCCATTTTTGGTGACGTAATATCGGTATGTAATATTGGTATAACACATTGAAATCAAAACAACCTAACAGTTTTAAAGATTTTTTACTAATTAAGAACTATTTAGATAATTTTTACCAAAATGACATCACACCATGACAGCCTAGTGTCTTAGATAATGTGATATAATGATAAAAATATCGAATTTTAATTTTAAGATAATAAATTAATGACTGCTCTAAATGAATGCTCTTATGACTCAAGTAGACTATTTAAGAATATTTCTTCAGAATTTTAATTTTTTTCAAACTTTATGCTTTACTTTTCACTATTAAGACTAATTTCACTTTCACTAAGACTAATTAAGTACCCTAATTTCACTTTATATTAAGACAATTTTCTTTTAAAAGTATTATTTCGATTCATATTTTCTAATTACTTTTGATTAATTATAAACTTTACCATAAAATCATTAAGGTAGTTCAATTCAAAATAATGGGTAAGATGTGAAAATTGCTTTTGTGTTACTTAAGTTACGGTAAGAAAATTAATTATTTTTCATTTTAATATCTGGAGCATGCAACGACGTGGTACTATTTTTTTATTACTTATTCTTAAAATATTTCTCTCTTACTTTTTTTAAATTCTGTTGAGCGTTTTTTATACATAATACAAAATAGTTGGGACGACTGTAAGTTATACATGCATTGCATGGTAAGTGAGTCTTGAAATTGAAAATTTCGAACTTAATTATCTCACGATCTAAACAGCCTAAAATTCTGCATTTCGTGGTCGCAAAGACCCTGCACGTTATTCAGCATCCGTGAAAAAAATATTTCAAATTTGTCGAAAAGTGATGTCACACTGCAAAAATCTTTATATAATTTAAAAAATCTGAAAATTTAATAAATCCAGTATTTGTGTGAATTCCAAAGGTAATATCCACCACATTTTGTTTTCGTTTTAATTTATAGCAACTTAAGTTACAATATTATTTTTTAAAATGTTTATAATAAATAAATAAATGACAAATAAAATTTAAAAGTTTATCAGTAAAAGTTTTTTTACAATATGTTTATCATTAGCTTGTGGTAAAAATTATAAAGTCACATAACAATGAATAAACAATTAGTAAATTTTCATAAAATTCAACATAAATTTCAACAGTTACGTAATTTAACAGTGAACAATATTAATAATAATAATAGTACTCCACATAAGAAGCATGGCGATATTGAATGGAACGATGCGTTACCGTTTGAATTAATACCAGGTTTGAAAATATTATAATTTATTTATTCACCTACATTCCATCGTCTTTATTCATTCAAATATTTTATTAGGTATTTAAAAATAAAAATTAAAAATTAAGATAAATATTTGTTTATAAAATTAAATTTATAGAGATAACTGTGTAATCACATTCATGAATAAATTTTAGTATTAATATTAGTAGAAAACAATAAAACTATTGGTTCTTAAGAGGTCCTCATGGCTTATTTAAATCCTCGGCACTATTCGAAATTTCACGGTGGAACATAGAAAAAATCCGAAAAAAATTAATATTATTTAGAATTTTTCAAGATATCTAAATATTTTAAATAATCAAAATTAAGCGGAATTTTTTCGAAATTCTATTCTTAAAATTCGGTTTGAGTAGGCAAAATCACATGAAGTTGGTGTTGACGATGTTAACCGGCCCTGCAACCTTTCAGGCGCTAGGGTTAAAATAAGTGTTATTTCGGATGTTTATTTGGATATTTGGAACAAAAAATAGGGACAGAAATGCGTCATCTGTGAAAAACATTAATAACTGCTAATATTTATTTAACTGTAATGACTTAGCTCAAAATAAATTTAAAAAAAAAATAAAAAAGATTAAACACTTTTTTAGTTATTTAAATTATGGATGCATAAGACCAACCCTAAAAAAATTTTACAATAATAAAATTTTATGTATATGTTACGCAACTTCTAATAACTCCTTACTAATGAATTATAAAATAAACCATAAAAAGCGTGTATATTTAATTTTAAATCAAAATGAACACTGGTCAAACTATTATAACTCAAATAAACTACATGATCGTAAATAATCAATTAGAAGCTTTGAACTTTTCCTCAGAAATAGTAAAAACTGAGATTCTATGCTTAGAATAATAGAAAATTTTTGAATAGAAGCGTCTTTATTATTTTCTGAAGTATTCATTGGATAGAGCGGGTGTCATTAACTTCACCGAGTGTAAAAAAAATTTTCATTAGAGGAATGAAAATAATAATGTCTCCTTTTACAAATTTGTTTTAGGGCCAAAACCTTTACCAGTTATAGGAAATGCATGGAGATTTTTTCCATTTATTGGAAATTATCATGGAAAAAACATATTAGAGTTTCACAAGCAGTAAGTAGATAAGATTTTTTACGATAAAGACAATTTGTTTACTTTTATTAACTGAAAAAACAATAAATTTTTTTAAAATGACGGCCGCTGTTTTCTAGATCTATTCTTACTAATATTATAAATTCGAAAGTAACTCTGTATGTCTCTGTGTGATCCAATCACGTCTAAACTACTGAACCGATTTGAATGAAATTTGGTACAGAGTTAGTCCAGAACTGAGAAAGGACATATGTTAATACTTTTAATTCGAAAAAACGGGTTGAAATAGGATATTAAAATTTTTATGGAGATTACGTCATTTTTAAAGCAAGAAACTTGAAACTTATTTTAAGGCTTTTGAATAGATATAAATAAATAGGACATTCAAAGTTTGTAAAAATTTTATCCTAAACGGGATAAAAATATGGGATGTTTTTGTGTGACGGCATCGACAAAAAAGGCTTACGGTCTAGAAAATAAAAATATAGAAGCAATTGTATGTGTTTTATTAGCGAAATAATTGGCTGAAGAAATTGAAAATGCTGCCGAAAGTCACTATTCCACGCGGATGAGGTCGTGGGCACAGCTGGTAGACAATAACTCCCAAAATATAGTAAAACGTAACTAAAATTAGTATTTTTAGTAATTTAAAAAATTAAATTGTGTACATTTTTGTATATTAGGAATATGAATTTTATGGCCACTGCCATTAAAAAAAAATTCTAAACTTTTGTAATAAAAAATGAGTAATGTTACACAATCAAACTTTTTAACAATTTCAAAAAGTTATATCTTTACGATAATCAATCAGATCGTAGTCACTTAAAATTCAATCAAAAGCATGTACTTTTTTGAGTTTTGGAATTAAGTCCTTATTCAAGGATGCTTCAAGGATGAAATAAATGTTACCTTTATTTACATATTTTATCAATAATTTACAAGTGTTTAATATATTTTTACTCGTCTATAAGTATAAAAATCCCTCAGACTTGTGTTGTACCATCTTCATTATGACCAACTCGTATAGCTAGCTCATCATAGTTTATTTAATTAAAATCATTAATGAAAAATCGTATATTTTGTTATCGAAATATGTTTGCTCCAGACCTAGATGCTAGGGTCTATTTTTTAAGGAATATTATTTCAGGGTATATTTTAAGAAGATATTTAACGTGTCGCCAATATAAAAAGTTTAGTTCTAAAATCTTATATAATTCTTATTATGATTTTTAGATTGCATGATGAATATGGAAAGATAATCCTTTTGAAAGGAATAATTGGGCGACCACCATTTGTAATTACATTTTCTCCAGAAGATTGTGAAAAAGTATGAAATTTATAATTTTGTTTTCATATGTATTATTTTTTAAATTTTCCCATTGTGATTTATCTAGCTGAATAATTCTAAAATGTTGTATTTTTGGAAAAATGACTTTAAACTTAAAAAGTTCGTGGGAATACAAAATTTATCTGTAATTATGTAAAAGTTTATATTTTGTGTATTAAATATACTACGGCATTTTATGAAATACTTATATACGGATATATTGAATTTTGTCCTTAGTTCGAATTGTTTGAACATATTAACGGTTTTTTTTTTCGGAGAAAATGATATTCGAAAATTTTTGTTTCATCTTTATATACTTTAAACACTTATATGGTATTTTAAAAGTAAGAGGCGAAATAGCGTAGTTGGTAGAGAAACTGTGTTAGGAGTGGGCGTCTGAGATTCGATTCTCGGTACGACTTCTTTTTGAGTTTGAAAGTATATTTTTAAATAATAAAGAATAATATGTATAATAAATTAATTTATTGTAAACTGTAAAAAAAAAGTTAAAAAATTTCCTGGTTGGGAACCGAACCTCGAACGCCCATTCCCAATGCAGTTCCACTATCATCTATGCTCTCTCGTCTCTTTGAATTAAAATACCATATCGGTATATAAAGTTTATGAAGCTGAAACGAAAGTATTCGAATATCAATTTCTCTGGTACGAATGAGCGTTGCATATTATTATTGAAAGGAGAGAACACCTTATAGTGATACAATAATTAAACGCAATCTCATTCCAAAATAAAAATCTAAAGGTCCTGCCTTCCCCTTCTTAGACAAAATACATAATTTTGATTTTTTTGAGGTTTATAACAAAATGAATAATTTCTTTGGAAAGCTGAATTTTTTTCCTACTTAAAATTCCTTATAGCTTTAAAAAGGAAACGTAAAACTATATCAATTATTAATTTTACTTTTGAAATTTCATACAAAACAAAATATTGTATATAACCTTTTTATAGCTATTTCGAAATGAAGGTACGAGGCCATATCGAGAAGGAATTGAGACTCTTGCCTATTACCAAAAAGTCGTTAGGAAAAATATTTTCAAGAATAACGCAAGTTTGGCAGCACTGTAAGAATTTTTTATATTATTTAATTTATTAAAACTCTATACTCTAAACTAATTTGTAGGCAAGGTGAAGAATGGTACCAAATGCGAACGCAAGTTAATACCGCGCTGATGCAACCACGAGTAGTAGCAAGATATGTTAATCAAATAGAAAATGTTGCAAGAGATTTTGTAAAAAAAATTGATTTTCTTCTTAAAAATAGTACAAATTCTGAGTTGCCCGATGATTTTTTAAATGAAATTTATAGATGGTCTTTAGAAACAGCTGGTGAAATATCAATGGACACCAGACTTGGTATAATATATGTTTTTTAAATTTTTTAAATTTAAAGAAAACATTCCTTAATTTTGCTGATTCTATATTTCTAGGATGTTTGGAATTAAATATATCACAAAATTCAGAAGTACAACAAATGATTGATTCTGTGAATGATATGTTTGATCTGATATTCGACCTAAATGTTCTACCCTCAATGTGGCGACAAATTAGTACACCTAAATATAAAAAATTCATTCGAACCATGGATTATTTAACCAGGTATTACAAACAAAAATTATTATTTTTAGCAACTATTCAAGAATTTTTTAAGACGTTTTTGTTTTTGTTTAGTATTTGTAGGAAACATGTTGATTCGGCTCAAGCCAAATTGACTAGTGGAAATTATAATAGTGATGCTGTTCCGAGTGTTTTGGAAGCATTATTAAAAGTAGATAAAGTTATAGCAATTATTATGGCAGTGGACATACTTCTCGCAGGTGTAGATACTGTAAGTTAAACAAGATTAAAAAGGTTATAGATCCAATGATATAAAATAGGATGTAATAAAAATGTCAATTTTTTCGGGTCGGATTTTCATTTCCGAGTTTTTACTAGAAAATCACGTTTTGAAGGTACAAAAAAATGTATAAGATTCAAATTTAGTAAATGTATTTTACAAAAATAAATTGCTAGATAGCAATTTTTGAGTTCATTATTGAAAATGTATTTTTACTTCATATCCAAATTGCAACTCATTTGGTGGAAACATTCCAGATATATACCTATTTTATAAAACATAATTATACATCACGAGGAAGTTCCTTGTGTTTTATTGACAGTGTATATATTGTTCTTATTATAGATCTCTGATAATAATTCCCCTTATGGTAGTTCTTTCTCGACAGTCCTGCGATAAAAGTATTAGTTTAGTATCAACATTCACACATACTGTATAACACACAAGCGGTACAAAGACTGGTGGCTATATTTTTACAACGTATAGTACTTATAACTTACACTACAGTATATACACACTTACACTCACTCACTATGGTATATACATACACGGAAATAATCTTTTAAATGTTTAGTTCATTTAATTGCTTATCTAAGCGAAGTGATCAGTTCATACCATTTTTATAAGTTATTCAGAAAGTATTCTTCTAACAAATACTAAATTTTCATCAAAACGGTAACATTCTTTCTAGGACAAAAATTAACAATCTGATATTTTCACAAACTTCTCCAATGCAACGTGCACAAAAATATCGATTTAAATGCAATTAATTATCTGACGTTGGATACGGTATATCTTCTTCAAACTTTAACAGTTAGTGTATTATGTATTCATTTAATTACCTCAAAGTCTGAAAGATTTCTTAGCATTTTGCTTACATGACTCAACTAACATAAAGAGTAATATAGAGATTTTAAAGACAGCATACTTTAACATACATAATTTGAAGTCAATATAACGATAATTTAGAACGATTTTGTAAATAACTATAACAATCGTTACGCTCGAAGAATGAAAACGAAGTTCATTATCATTCACTATTATTATTCAATATTCATCAAATATGAATTAAATAGATTTCAGTAATTGTTTCACTAAAATAAATTATCGTTTTTAGACCGGAAAAACAGCTGCAGCAGTTATGTATTTTTTATCAATTAATCAAGAAAAGCAAGATAAACTTCGACAAGAATTAATTGAATTTATGCCTGATCCAAAAGAACCATTAACACGTCCAACATTAGATAAAATGACATATCTACGTAGTTGTATAAAGGAAACTCAACGAATTGCATCAATTACACCTGGACAAAATCGTGTTTTACCAAACGATATAACACTTTCTGGGTACCAGATTCCTAAAAATGTAATTTGATTTATAATAAATATTTGTAATAGAACTAAATTCCATTGTTTATTTCAGACAGAAGTATTTACTGGTAATTTGTTAATGTGTAATTTTGATGAAAATTTCCCAAAATCTAACCAATATATTCCTGAACGTTGGCTACGAAATAGTCCACCGGAATTGAACGCGAAAAGTTCTCATCCATTTATATTCCTACCATTTGGACATGGACCGCGAGCTTGTATTGGAAGACGTTTTGCATTTTGTGAACTGGAAGTGTTAATAGCAACGGTAAGGCACCGGTTTATTAACAATACAGAAACTAAGAGTGTTCACTAGGCATTTTTTTATCTGAAAAATTTTCGCAACCCTAATGTTAAATCAATTATTGTTGCAGATATTTCGAAAGTACAAATTTGAATGGCATCATGGTGAAATGAAATTTAAAAGTCGGTTATTTTATGGTGTTGATAGTCCATTAAAATTTAAATTGATTCCTTTATATTGATTGTATGCGTATTGTGATTTTGTAAAATTATATGAATACTTCGTAAAAAAAATTAATGCTATAATAATTAAGACTGATATTTAATAAAGTTTTTTTAAAAAAAAATCATTGTGATTTTATGATATAGACAGATATTGAATAATTCATTATGTTTTGATTAACCTGAAATTAGTTAAAGCTAGTAATTATAATCAATAGTTAAAAATTATAGCTATTAGAATTTATATACTATTTTTCTTTAGATACTAAAGTGTTCGAATCATTAAGAAAAATCGAACTTATTTAGATACAAATTATTATTTTCATTTTATTTTCATCTCTTTATACCAAGTTGTTTGACGTCACGATATTTTTCAATTAAATTGAAAAGTAATTAAGTGAAAATTGCGGGAAAATATTAATTCACCCTCAATATGCCCAACGCACATTTATCGCCATCAAGTTGCTTTTCACCTTATTATCTAATAAATATTTAAATAATCGAATATACCAAATGCTCAATTGATTGAATACAGTCAGCTTAAAAGAACAGTTTTATTTTTATCATAATTCCAATTCCAAACAAATAAATATACTTAGTTTAATAATAATTGATTCTATTAGTTGATATTATATTCTAATAACATATAATTATTATATTATTTTCTGTTTGTTAAAAAAAAAAAAAAAACTTTTCAATAGATTTTAAATATTAATAATAATAATAGTCAATTTTAAATAAGCATAATAAAATGAAGGATTATAATCAAAGGATTAAATTGTTTGTTTAGAATATTGGTAAAAAGTATGTAGTTTAAATAAAATTACAAATTCTTTCCAATACTAGAATTTTTGGAGTTTCTGAAATCGCTATATTTTCAAGAATTTTCTTAAATAAAATAAATGCTCTAAATAATGAAGTTACATACGAAATCAAAAGTATGACAATCAATAAAAAAATATCACCAATTAAAATATAATAAGTCTATTTGTTATTGCGTTCTAATATTAGTTTAAGCGTGTTTCATTTTATAATATTTTTATCGTCGATAGACAACTATTAATACATACACGTCAATAATATAGTAAAAACAATTATTTCTAGTAGACATATAATGTTTGAATTAGGAAGATTCCATTTTTAAATCATACTCCATAATTATAATCCTAAAAATTTGAAATGAACAAACAATACAAAATTTTATTAACGTTAAAATTGATTCATTTATTGGGTTTTAAAATTTTAGTTTGATTGATATAGATAATTTTTTATGGATATATACAGTTTTAATTTATATTACAATATAATAAATTTCAAAAATGTCAATTATTCAAGAAAGGCCATTTTAAAATATCACGAATTGCAATTTATAGAATTTTATTTCGAAATGATCTATTACAAAAAAAGGGCGATTGGTTGATCGCACTATCTTCGATAGGATAAGAAAGAAGTAACCAGCTCCACCAACAATATAATCACAATATAATTATCACCTTGTGCCAGAAAACTATCTGTGCCTTCAGGTAATGGAGTGTTCTAAACAGGGTATAGTGGACCTAAGATTTGGGAAAAAGAACGCGGTTGCGATCACCCTCTTCATATACTTTACCATTTTACAAATATAAAAATTCAGCTCTATCCCTCTTATTTAAACACTTAACATCTTTCTTATCGTCACTTATATTATAGTACGTAATTCTTGAACATGGAAGGAAATCTAACAATTCGACATATTGTCATAAGCTGAAATCTGGCAAACCTTCCCCCCTCCCCCGCTTATTTAATTTTTCTGCGGGAAATGAATGAAATAAAAGTTGTCGAGCGTAAAATGTTAGGTATTCGAGGAAGTTGGGAAAAATCTCTAAATCATAACTAGGAGTAATATGAAGACGAAATATCAAGTTTTTCATTGTGACTGGTGAGTTTAGGAAAAAGCGTTCTTAAATTTCTTGGCAACAAAAAATGCATCAAAAAACAATTTTAATGATGTATTTTTGAATTGATTAAAATCAATTTTTTACTCATATAAAGATATATAAATCTGGAAAACAACTTAACACACCATAAAATCTGGTATTTTATAAATTAAAAAATGTAAGAAAAATGTAAGTGTGGTATATATTTTTATTTCAGAATATAGTTTGTAATTACTGAAAGCGGTAGTTGTACTAAATATTTTCATATCGTGTTAATTAAGCTACCACTA